>JALIZH010023987.1:0-19102 GCA_030522465.1 Rhipicephalus appendiculatus | reverse complement strand
TGGCTGGCTAACGCAACAATTACCACTTCTCCCTAATATGATAAAGCCTCAACGATCTCTGACAGTTCGATCGGCGTGCTTGTCAACAACAGTGGTTTGGTTTCAAATTCAGGTTTGCATTTGCACTCTTTACAGCGCATTTCAAGATGTGAATATGTGAATACGGTGCCCTTTTCAATGAACCTTTCGTGTTCGTAGATCCACGAAATGGTGGAGCGAAGCTGGGTCCTAAGGTCCATAATGTTTACGTTGAAATCGCCGACAAGTAAAAAGGACGCACGGACGGACGGACGCACGGATTCATGGATGCACAGATGCACGGACGGACGGACAGATGCACGGACAGCGTACGGTCTATGTTTAAACCATATGCGTGCTATGAACGCTCTATGTACGGTATATGTAACAGATGTGTTTCGGTCCGTTGGGAAGCTACGACGACGATGGCGACAACGCAAATCATGAGCGCCTAAGGAGCTTCGCTCCTAAAATAGCGTTTTCTATGTGGCGGCACCGACTGTGACCGCTTCATTCTGCATTTTCATGATTTCTACTTTATAGAAATCGTTGGTCGCAAGTAGGGGTTGAGCTAAGGTTTATTTTCCTTTAAAGGGGTCGTGAAATGGTCACACCGAACACAACAATGTTGAAGCGCCGGCAGCCACCCGCACTAGCTAGGTGACGTCCGCCTAAGTAGAGTACTCATGCATGGACGCTTAGGCTGACTGAATTCTGACGAACAAATCAGAATTCCACATTTCTACCGGATGTCTCCTTTTGACCTAACTTACTCCGTGTTTCCGACGACCAATGGGCGTTCAGCTTAGTATGTTATACCAAAGTCTCTCGGAAAAACTAAAAAAAAAGAAATTGACTTCTGCTGCTCAAAAAGCGTCCCGAGTTATAATCCGCACAAAAAAAAATAGCATTATGGTGATTGCGTATAGGATTCAATGATCTTTAAAATATTTAGAATCGAAGAACTTCCACGCCAAGACCTCTGTGGAGGCTTGTGATGGCAAAATACTTCCAAGCGTGCACCCACAGGGAACCTGTCAATCCCTTTATAACAAGCCGCACCGGCTTGTCCAAACACACACTCATGCTCAACGAGGATGAGAGGATGTGGTTCTTTTGAAGACTGAGACATGCGTTCCCTATCCCTCCTGTGTACAAAGCCAAGACCTGAGAATGTGACTGAGGCTTCTGTCATGCCACTGAAGTCTTTGTATCTTCAGGGTGCTACTATAAGGACGCGGGCACGTAGCCTACACCGGTAAAGTTTGTGCACCTTGTAGCGCAGAGTGAACAAATTTTAAGAAATAAGTTGTTGGTCTCACCAACCGCTAATTCCTGTGAAAAATTCATTAGGCTGGTTCTAATTTTAGGTATCTGACAGTTTTATTTGCATGCCTTAGAACTCAAGACAATAAATAAGACTCCTGTAGACGTTGAACGTCATGGAAGACAAGCTGTGACCACTCACACTCGTGGTTTACTCTTTACCATGCCTCTGTCACAAGAGGTCAAGGAAAACCAGAGGCCTCACTGCCTCGTCGTTACTGGAAAAGTTCAGCACGTAATCAAAATGTCCTACAATACTGGCTTTTCTGTGACGCTATTGTGTGAAATTTGCAAAAACCCGTGGTAGCATCTATAGTCCTATTTATGGGAATGTACCGAGCTTGTAGAGATCAGACATTTTGCTGGTTTAGGGCACTTCAGCGTTTTAGCCCTCCACACACCAAGGAGACTCATGGGCTGATTCCCCGTGCATTCCGGCCATTTAAAAGGGAGGTATATCGACTGTGCTTGAAGATTTTTAATAATACCATAATACTGGCAGGAATACACAGCTGACTTAGGGTCTGCCGGAAGGCGGCAGGTCCAGGGCGGAACTGTGCGTAACATAGCTTACATAGCTTGTCTGCTAAGTATCGTAAGCTTATTGGCTTATGTGTCTTTGCCTCATTTCAGGCAAATGTATGTGCCGTGGCTTGGTGTTTTTTTCGACGAACTGAATTCATGTTCCAATGTGTATATCAGACCTTTGTTTGTAACTGTTATCAATGATGTTCATATCAGCCTAATTCAGACCTTGAGCATTCGTTCTTTTTAAGCACTGATATTGAAATCGGGTGGTTGTTCAACCATAGTAATAATACAGTAGATGAAATAAAGTAGCAAAAATATTTCAGGGCTTGGCGACTTTTTCTGTTTTTTTTTTGGTCCTACAAGTTTGCTGTGGCTTGTGAACAAAACTGTCACTGGGACTTGTGTTTCTTCCATCACTTTTCTCATTTATATAAAAAAGGTAAAACAAGCTGATTGATTGAAAATCGCATTGTATACAGTTCTTACAAATGCTGTCTTGGGAGACACATGCTTGATTTTGGCCACCTGGAACCTACATCGCAGACTGTATATAAGCCAACAAGCACTTTAAACTTCGTTTCCATCTCGAAATACAAGTAAAAAATTCCCCATCTCCCGCTAAAGGGAACCATGAGTGGATGCGAAGCAGCGGGGAGATAATTAGCTTGAGCGGGAGGAACGTCGCCGCTCTCATTTCACGGCAGCGGTCCGGGCCCTCATCACGGCGCTGCACAGGAGAGAGAATGAGGCGCGCGCGCTCCGTCATTTTCATACCGCGGAACTACCGTGGCGCCCCCCAGCGGAGTATGCAGCTGTCACACCACCTGTCGTGCGCGCCGCTGCGTAGAGCATTCCTAGAGAAGAAGACGGGGGGGACCGTAGGAGAGGAGAGAGAGGGGGGAGGGGACGCGCATGCTCTGGAGGGGTGTAGGACGCCGGAGCCGCTTCGTAGAGTAGAGGATTCCTAGAGGAGAGAGGGGGAGAGGACGCGCATGCGCTGTGGGGATGTGGGACGCGGGCGCCGCTCCGTAGAGTAGAGGATTCCTAGAGGAGAGAGGGGGGAGAGGACGCGCATGCGCTGTGGGGATGTGGGACGCCGCTCCGTAGAGTGGAGAGGTCCTAGAGGAGAGAAAGGGGTTCAGCGTAGGAGAGAGAGGGGGGAGGGGACGCGCATGCGCTGTGGGACGCGGGAAGGAGGGACGGACTAAGCCCCCCTCCAAACACATGCAAGCAAGATCAAGGAATGGGGTCTACCTGGGCGACAGACACCACCTGCCTAGCCATAGCTAAGCAGCCTCTCTGTGCTCTTGGCCATGACTCTCATGACTAGTAGTGGTTGACGGCCTTCATATTACTACAGTGTTCTGGTTCGCATAATGGGTGCTTCCCTACTTCATGAAAGTGGCCGGACGCGGGAGGGACGTTCACAGCCCCGAGCATAAGATGCTTCGCATCTAAAACCTACAATTCACCAGCTGATGTTTGCTTCATTTAGGGGCGAAGCTCCTCTTAGTCTACCTTGTCCTGCGTCCGGCGTAACCGGCAGTATCTCGTGATAATGATGACGATGACGCTGATGACCATGAAGAATAAGCGCGTTCCAGACCACCTCTAGTTCCCATCGTGTGCACCGAGGAAGCAGAGCGTCCCGCAGGCGGTGTGGCCATCTATGTCAAGCAGAACACTGTAGTACAATAAGGTCGTCAACCACTACTACAGTCACTAGAGTCATGGCCGAGAGCATAGAGGGGCAGCTTAGCAGTGGCGAGGCAGGTGGTGTCTGTCGCCCAGGTTGACTCCAGTCCTTGATCTTGCTTGGATGTGCTTGCGGGGGCTTAGTCCATCCCTCCTTCCCGCGTCCTACACCCCTCCAGAGCATGCGCGTCCCCTCCACCTCTCTCTCTCCTCTGCAACGCTCACCCCCTTTCTCTCCTCTAGCAATCCTCTACTGTACGGAGCGGGGCCGGCGTCCTACACCCCTCCAGAGCATGCGCGTCCCCTCCAACTCTCTCTCCTCTCCTACGCTCACCCCCTTTCTCTCCTCTAGGAATCCTCCACTCTACGGAGCGGCGGTCGCGTTCCACATCCCCACAGCGGATGTGCGTCTTCTCTACGCTCACCCCTCTCTCCCCTCTAGGAATCCTCTAAGGAGCCATATAATAACCCCTATCCCTCCACTCCACCGACCATAAAGCCGTTATAATGAAGGGGACCGGAAGCCACGTCTAGCCACCATTTACGAATAAATAAAATTTGCTGTATATATACACACAGTGCTTGTCACGTTTTTGATGATGTACTGAACGAAAATTCACGGAAGGTTCACGGTTTATCGATGAACCTCCAGAGCTTCGCCCACTCATCATCATTCACTCCGTGGATATGCTGTGATTTTTTTTTCTTTGTCTAGCATTCAACACTGAAAACGTGAGGAGGAGGACGAGGAAACAACATTATTTTGAGAAATAAAAAAAAATAAAATGAAAAAAGAAAAGGTCCGGCGAGTTTTTCGAGGATTTGGGCGAATATCCCCGCCTAGGTGTCGGCCACGAGCCCTTGAGCTCTGGCGGCTGCCTCGGTAGGGTGAATAAAAACAGAACACAAACAATTCTTAAACGATAGCGTGTGCAGTGTTATGAATGTACTTTATAAATTTCCGGAGAAATTGAATTGAACTGTTAGAAAACCGTTTTGATATGCTCATTTATTGCAAGAAGAGTGTTTAGTCCACTTCTCAAAAAACGGAACGTCGTTTTGCGACCTGAAACAGGAAGCACCCCTGTTAGGGTACGTACTCACTAGCGGCAAAAACGCGCGTGACACGCCGCGTGCGGCAAGCGCGCTCGCGGCAGGCGCGTGCGTTCCGTTCCCATTCGCGTTTTACGCGGTGCGGCAGCAATTCTTGAAGTCTTATACAACTCGAGACTCCAAGTATCGCTGCCTTGTAGCGTAAAACGCGAATGCAAACACGAACGCACGCGCCTGCCGCGAGCACGCTTGCCGCACGCGGCGTGTCGCTCGCGTTTTTGCCGCTAGTGAGTACCTACCCTTACAAAGGTTCGCTCGGTTAAGCGCGCGTCGCCGATTTCAAACGGCGGCATGAAACCCAGGCGCTGACAGTTTGCCGCGAAGGAGCGCACGACGAAAAAAACAAATATCAAAAGGCGCTGCGAGCGCGCCCCCTCTCCCCCTCGAAACGGCCGCCTACAACTGAGGCTACAACGGGCAGTCTCGGATCAAACGCCGGTTGATGTATTGAAACATCACAAAGGGAAGCACGATGTAATGCCGAGTAACGCCACGACGAGGATAATCACCGAGAAACATCTCGCGCTTTCCCTAGCTTTCGCTGTGCCACGAGCAGATGAGACACGTGGAAGCTTCGTGAATCCATGCGGGAGCGGATATAAGCAGGCGGCGACGAAGTGTCAGAGCAGTGAGTGAGTGAGTAAGATGGTTAAGCCAGTGAAGAAGTAATGTTGATCAAGTGAGTCGCGAAGTACGATCAGTCGATCTTGAAGAATTGTGTGATGATGCCGTGGGAGCACTGTTTTGAAGATTTTCGCCGAGAAGACTGACGACGGTAGGGAGCGACGACGATCAGC
The DNA here is from genome assembly GCA_030522465.1 of Rhipicephalus appendiculatus. Lineage (NCBI taxonomy): Eukaryota > Metazoa > Arthropoda > Arachnida > Ixodida > Ixodidae > Rhipicephalus > Rhipicephalus appendiculatus. The sequence continues at coordinate 13,622 of JALIZH010023987.1, read as the reverse complement.
GCTGGAGTTTGTGTGAATGTCTCCTAGAAGAGAAACATTCGACATACGTTCAAAGACTTGTGGACTGAACACGTTTGCTGAATACTCACTACTTTAAGTGTTCTGGGATAGTTTGTAATGCATGAGATTGCATTTTTAGCGCGATAAGTTTGTTTGTTCCCGTTGTTTTAAACACCAAGTTATAATGAGTGTTGTATTGTGACTGATACCTGCCGAGTGTGCATGTTTGTGCGATGCTTGTACTGCCTTAAACCAAACTATATCCTGTTTTTGTAATCAACTCTTGGCTCTGACTCCGTCATCGAACCACAACCGGCGTTCGTTGGCGCACTAAAAACCTATTCTAATTATCCGCACTTTCGTGGTGCGTTTCGGAGGGCCGATACGTCAGACCTTGACATCTGACCAGCGATTTCCTCCCCGTTGACGGGATCAGTGACGACCATATTACTATGTTGTTCCGCCAAGTCAGTATGAAGCGGAAGTTCAATTACCCGAAACAATATGGCAGCTGAAATAGCCCTCGTTAGCTCGGGCCACCCGGTACAAGATAACAAGAGATGAATGAGGCACAGTGAATTCTGTTTTAATGCGCGAAGCATGCCTTTTGTACACTTCTTAACGCGATAGCGTTAAAGAGCTCGTTTCGCGGAATTTCCGGCGTCGGCGTCGTTGGTTGGGAGCGAAAAATCATCATCTTGTCCGTGACCGAAAAATCGAGAAAGATGCGAATGAAATAAATTATAAAACTTTCCGGTTCCAAGTCACGAGCAAACCCGGGCCGTCGGTGTGGCAAGTACTTCTAGCACAGAGGCACGACATTTGTTGAAACTGCTCTAAAAAAAAAAAAACACTATATGAATGTCATGTAGTGGAAGGAGTCTCCTTAACGCATCAAATATTACTTGGCAGAAGCGTGGAATAGCGCCAGGCGTCAAAAGATGTGAATTGAGCTACGAGTGGGTGTTTTAAAGGTCCACCTATTACAAAGCGTTCAGACATACTTAATTATCAGCAGTAGCAGAACCATGAACAAAGTGAACATCTGCATGGGTTCGCGTATTGCCCTACGGAGGCGTAGTGGGCCCTTCGCTGAATCGCAAAAGGAATAATTGTGGCTTAGTGGGCACTTAACAACTGTGCTTGCAATAGGCATTCATTGATACTTTCAAACGGCCAATGTTACGCCCACAGTCATTCGTTTCCTTGCGGCATGATTGAGGCACGCACCGAGAACCGAAGCAGGCTAGCAGTTCAGAAGGCGGTGCGCACGAGGCCCGATTACGCTATCGCGATATACTCTTGAAGGCGAAGCTCAAGTGTCCTGCACTTTTTTTCTGCGCTTGTTCGTTCTATCTTCCCAATTAGTATAGGAAGGTAGAAATGCGTGGGTGAAAAAAGCATCAGAGTCCCGCTCTTTTCGTGCAATATCTTTTTTTTTGCTTGTTATAACTGCAGCCCATAGGCTCCGTGCAGACGTAACCCATGAAAGCGCCTCTAGTGGCAATAAGTGCAGAGTTGACAGGATGTTCTCAGCCGCTCGCACAAGGCTGCAATCGCGGAACGACGCCTTATCCGATGTCAATGCTTTTCGAGCTTTTCTCCCTTCGCCAGTGGTCAGAGTGGCGGTCCGTCCGATTTATCAACGCAATCAGCCAGCCGCGAGTGTTGGAAGATAAGAATAGCATAGCATGAGGCTTCGCTCCGCGATAGCTCCCCTACAGCGGCCTTGACAGTACAATCGCTGCTGTCGTCTGTTTCAAGCTGCCGCCGAGTTTGCTGCCGCGCCAGCCCGACGGTGATAAGCTTTGATGGTTTAGTGAGTGAAGCGGCCCGCGCTACACGCGTGCAGTTTCGCTCAACGGGCTCGCCCCCTCCGTTGTCGTTTCCGCCAAGAATTTGATGCGGCCGCGTTCGCCTGAGGGTGCAAGAAGTCTGGCGAAAAAAGGACACGCGCTAACACTACGGTTATCTCAGGGCTGCTAACAATTTACCGTCTTTTGAATGCAAACGGGAACGAAAACGCCTCAAGCGAAGCACCAAAGCACAGCGCAGCGGCTTGCCGCCGCTTGCGTCTTCTCTTCCCGTATCCCGCCAAATCTGCTGCCAGGGCCGCTTTGGCGCTGGAGGCAGCGCGCGACTGTGGCGGCTCCTAACGTATGCACGGTGCCTATAGCCGTTGGGGCTGCTTTGTGTAAATGTGAGCACCTTAGTTAGCAGAAGAATGAAACAGGCAGCAGCTCTCTGTTGTAACTAGATTAGTAGTTAGCGCAGGGCACACATTGATTTTATTCGTTGCAATAAGCTGCCACCTTCCAAAGATAACTGTTTGGTGACCTGCATGGCACCATATCCGCTCGTTACGGTCTGTGTTTCAGCGGGCAAGAGCCGGAATTGATTACTAGAATCTCTGCACCAGCCACTTCTCGAGATTGTGCACGCTTCTTTTAAAGGTGGTAACTCTCACACAGAAGTGATCCTTGGCACAAGAGTGCCAAAGATAATTTTTGCGTAAAAGCCTGTGTAAAAAAGTTGTTTTAGACAGGTGTATGCGAGCATCAGGCTAGTGAACGATCTCAATTGTCCTCATTCAGAATCACATAACAAGTAGATTTGGGTTTTTCTGCAATAAGAGTCGACGAAGTGTTAGAAAACTTCTTAGTTGCGAACTTTATGATATAGTGTAGCAGTTTGTTAAAAAATGCCCCCACCTCCCCGAAGGCAATCGTGAGGAAATGCGAATGCATTTCGCGCGCGCTTCACTCCATTTATATATGGTGGTTGTGGTTCGAAGAAGGAAAAGGCGACTAATTTCTGCAGCCTGGTCCGGAGCACGGCGCAGCGCCTTTATTTTTTGGTTTTTTTTTGTTTTTTTTTCTTCTTTTTTAATTTTTTTAAATTTTTTCTTAATTTTCTTTTGTTCTTTTTTTCTTTTTTTTTTATTTTTTAAATTTTTTTCATATATAGCTCCGCCGAGCTCCCGCGATGCGAGCGCCCTCACGCACCAGAGCGCGCTCCTCCTCTCCACTCACTATAACACCTGCCGAGGCCACCGCGGACAACGCCAACGCCGGATGCCTGACATAGCCCGACTAAGAAATGCATTCGCATTTAAAACTGGGGATGCGTAAAGCACACAGCGATGGAGCGGTGTTTCCTACTGGAACATGCCAATCGCTGCTAATATGCAATGAGAGACAGAAGACTCCGACTGGACACAGAGACCCGCAGTCCACTTTTAGTTAACGCGCACGCTGCGAATTTTTTATTGTGCCACAACGCACAGGAGAAATCTCCCACCGGCACCACCTTGCAGGTCAAGATCCATTGCCATATATACGGGGTGGCCAGTGAACGGTTGTGCAGCGCGAGCAGTCGGTTTTTTCAACCAAGAAACTCGCTAGCAGACGCTGCCTGCGTCGGCGTCGCGCGGCGAGAGAGGGGGGAGCATAGGAGAGGGGATGACGCGCATGCGCAGTGGGAGTGTGGACGTTGCGGGCAGAGATGCCTGGAGAAGAGAGGGGGGAGCGTAGGAGAGGAGGGGGTGGGACGCGCATGCGCAGTGGGAGTGTGGACGGCGCGGGCAGGGCTGCCTAGAGGAGAGAGGGGGGAGCGCAGCAGGGGGGAGAGGAGGGGAGGCGCATGCGCAGTGAGGGTGTGGTTGCCGCGGGGAGGGATGCCTAGAGGTGGTTCCTCTAGGCATCCCTAGGCACCTCTAGGGTTGCCTAGAGGTGCCTAGAGGAGAGAGAGGAGGTTTTTTTTTTAAAGGGTTTGCGCATGCGCAGTAAGGGTGGTCACGCCGCATACCACCACCACCGGATTAAGATTCGCCATAAGATGCTTCACATCTAACACCTGCCGGCGCGCACACCTCCTCAACCTATCCTCCTCCTCCGCGGACAACGCCGCACAACGCCAACGCCGGTTGCCTGACATAGCCCTGACTATGAAATGCATTCGCATTTAAAAAATCACAGCATATCCACGGAGTGAATGATGATGAGTGGGCGAAGCTGCGGAGGTTCATCGGTAAACCGTGAATCTTCCGTGAATTCTGCCCAGCATATCATCACCGACGTGAGATCGGGCGCGTTTATACTAAAGGGATGATGAGAGTTATGATGACTGAAGCAGTCATGGTTACACCGTGAAATCTTCAGTGGTTTCGCCCAGCAGTAATCAAAGCGATAGTGTGTGTGAAATTTTATTCAAACTTCAACGACCGGTCGTCGTCCATGGTCCGCCAAGCAGCACGATCCGGCAAGCGCACTCGTACGGCGATCCGGGGAAGGAGAGATCCCCGCGCAATCGGAGAGCAGCTGCACCGCCAAAGCCATCTAGCGTACCTTCACCCAACCGCCATATTGTACGCATGTCTATGGGACAGCGCCCTCTCGGACACGAGACGAGAACTGGAGATGACGACACCATATCCACGGAGTGAATGATGATGAGTGGGCGAAGCTTCGGAGGTTCGTCGGTAAACGGGTAATCTACCGCGAATTCTGCGCAGTACATCATCAACGACGTGAGATCGGGCGCGTTTATACTAAAGGGTCGATGAGTCATGGCGACTTGCAGCTCACTGTAATTTTACACGTACGCTGTGAATTTTTTTTATTGTTTAATCACGCACAGGAGACATCTCACACAGGCACTACCTTGGAGGTCGAAATCCAGTGCCTACTGGCTACTCAGGATGCATGGACAACCGAGAACCGCCCAGGTGATGCCATAAGGAGCTTCGCCAGTACATTTTAGACAGCATAGCGTCTCCCGGCTTTCGATCGAGACTCTCTGCTTTCGTGCGCAAACGCAACTAGCGTCCAGCGGCGTTTCGTTGGCGGCGTTTCTTCCACGTCAGGGAGCCTGCCGGCTGGCAGGCCCTGAGGTCTGTCCCATTTTCGTCGGCCCTTCCGGGGACCTGCGGAGGTGGCGTCGAGGCCTCTGCCACCGACTCCACCGAAGGAGCACTGTTTCACGTTCAACGTGCCCGAAGACACTGTGTCGATCGACGAGATCATCGACAGCATTGAGGAAACAGTCGGCGATGAAGGGGTGCTGTTCTTGCAGCATCTCGGAACGTCAAAGTTCCTGGTAGCGACCAGAACAGCAGACCAAGCTACAAGTCTCCTAGTCAATGAAGGTTTCAACATTAGGGAACAGAAAGTGTCCGTCGACGCTGTAGGACCCCCGATCGTTCATGTCAACGTCTACAGACTGCCACCGTACGTCTCCAACGACTCGCTCGTTGCGGCTCTTCAACCTTACGGCAAGGTGCGTGACCTGCAGTACACAACAGTGCAGAAGCGCCAAACGACCTACTCGGGAACACGTGTCGTCAAAATGGAAATGACTAGACCAGCCCCCAATTTTGTTACTGTACTCGGACATCGTGCCATGCTTGAATACCGAGGAATGCGCCGAGTGTGTGCTCGATGCAGTGGCGAGGGCCACATGGCTGCGACGTGTACCAAGCCCTTTTGCCAGAGGTGCGGCGCATTTGGCCACGCCACGGAGACGTGCACTGTTGCGTGCAGGAAGTGTGGCGGGGATCACTCTGCGAAAGAATGCTTCCGAAGAAAATCTTATGCTGCAGTTACGCAGAGCACGGTGGCCTCTCAGGAAGATTTTCCGTCACTGAGCGAAGCTTCGGCCGTGCACTCGTGTACTCCCGGTGCGACACCCAGGCTTCAAGTACTAAAGCCCACGAAGAGAGTTGTGCGACGCACTCCTCTCGACAACGTGGACAGCGGCTCCGCAAGCGGGCAACGCTCCCTAGACGCGAAGCCCGAAACCTCGAGCTCCGAGTCTGAAACGACCACAGGCGAAGGCTCGAGCAACGCAGAGAGCGTCGCGACAACCAGCAACGTAGTGAAAGCATCCAGCGACCCTGCTTCCACGTCGGCGTCTACAAATGATAAACCAGCGTCTCCACAGGCCGCCGCGGAGGGCGGTGCGTTGGTGGCTGGTTCAGGAAAAGAAGCCTCTCAAGCGTCGCAACCCGCGTCAAAGGCAACCACAGGAAAGAGAAGCGGCAACAAGGTTACTCGTGAAGAAGGCCAAGCACAGCGTTCCTCTACACGAAACAGATCCAGGAGCAGATCAGCACAACGCAAACAAGACAGTAGCCTTATTAGATGTGAAGCATCTTATGGCGAAGCTTAATCCGGTGGTGGTGGTGGTGGTGGTGGTGGTGTGCCGCGTGCCCACCCTTACTGCGCATGCGCAAACAGTTAAAAAAATAAAAATAAAAAACCTCCTCTCCCCCTCTCTCTCTCTCCTCTAGACATCCCTCCCCGCGGCAACCACACCCCCTCACTGCGCATGCGCCTCCCTTCCTCTCTCCCCCTCTTACACTCCCCCCCCCCCTCTCTCCATCCCTGCCCGCGGCGTCTAACTCCCCCCTGCGCATGCGCGTCCCCCCTCTCTCTCCTTTCCTACGCTCCCCCCCTCTCTCCTCTACGCATCCCTGCCCACGGCGTTCACACTCCCACTGCGCATGCGTGTCACCCCCTCTCTCTCCTCTCCTACGCTCCCCCCCCTCTCTCGCCTCGCGACGCCGACGCAGGTAGCGTCTGCCAGCGAGTTTCTTGGTTGAAAAACCCGACTGCTCGCGCTGCACAACCGTTCACTGGCCATCCCGTATATATGGCAATGGATCTTGACCTCCAAGGTGGTGCCGGTGGGACATTTCTCCTGTGCGTTGTTGAACAATAAAAATTCGCAGCGTGCGCGTTAACTAAAAAGCGGAGTGCGGGTCTCTGTGTCCAGTCGGAGTCTTCTGTCTCTCATTGCCCATTAGCAGCGATTGGCATGTTCCAGTAGGAAACACTGCTCCATCAATGCCTGCTTTGCGCCTCCCCAGTTTTCTCTCCTGCGCAACGCTGCGATGAGCGCCAGCGTCAACGCCGCCGCCAGTGTAAGCGTTAGCGCCCGCTGCTTCACATCTACACATGGTTCCCTTTAGCGGGAGATGGTGTAATTTTTTCAGACAGCGAGGAGGACCCATACACTCGAGGTTTCCTTTCGCTGTCTAGCGAGGCGTCCAAAGACCTTCCCACCAGCCAACGGCGACCAAAGCCAAGCAGTTCAAGTAGTAACAGTGATGGAAGCTGCAATGTGACTTGTAAAAAACCACGCGTCGCCTCGCAAAACGGATGGGGCGCCGCTGCATGTGAGTGATGACGAAATGTATTAATTCCTTTTTTTTCTTTTTTTTATAACCCCCCTTAGTCTTCTTCCTTGCTCCACACTTTAGTAACTTCTCCTTTGATAACAATGGAGACATTTGTTTTCATGACATTTAATGTCCCAGTTTTTCGCAGTCCTGCTAAACAGCAAGCAGTCATTCAGATGGCTCGCGATATGCATGTTGGTGTTTTGTTTGTGCAAGAGACTAATTTCGTACGCGTTGGGACGTTGTCGCTTTCCGATATAGGTGGCAGGTAGACGCCTTTTTCTCTCTGACGCATTCCGCGGCATGCGGAGCCGGTGTCATTTTTATGAGTAACAGGCTTAGGAGAGGGGCGCATTGTAAATTTGATACGGATGGCAGGGTAATCGTACTTGACCTGTCACTGGATGGCAAGAGGACAAGAATTGTAAACGTATACGCACCTGTAAAAAGAAATCTCACTAATGAGTTTTACAAAGGAGTGCGTTCGTACATGCTCGAACCACTCCAGTATGTCTTATTGGGTGATTTCAATTGCGTCCTCGACACTTCGCGCGACATCAGAGGCCCGGGCCAAGGTCGCTGTAACTATTATGCACGAGAACTTGGGAATATTGTTGCAGACTGGCAGCTGATAGACGCCTGGGTCGCTCTGCATGGTGACTCGTTCGCTGCCACCAGAGCGAGTGGAATTCACCAGAGCCGGTTGGATAGGGTATATATCCCGGAAGCCTTTCGCGCAACGCTTGTGTCATGTGATGTCGTGCAAGTGCCTTCGTACGGCTTGAATGTCAGCTATCATAAGCCGCTGCTGTTCAGTATGCAAGCGTGCAGTGGTGGACGATCACCCCGCTCCTGGCGCATGGATCTCACCTACTGCACGATGAGGAATGTATCAAGTACATGGGAAGAGAAGTTGCGGCTTCCATCGCTGAGGTGGACGTGTTGGATCCAGCCACGTGGGATAGGCTCAAAAAGCGATGGCGTTTTGATTTCCGAAGAGGCTGGAAAGGAGAGGCATGCGCGCATTACGAGTCGCATGAATGAGACGCTTCGACGCATTCAGATAGTGGAGAAAGGAGGCACGTATACGCAGGCGATGCGTGATTACGTGATGGCACAAAAAAAGATTTATTCTAACCTTCTGCATAAGAGAGCGCAAGTGTCTAGAATAGCAGACGAGTTACAGTTGCCAAGAGATGAACTTGGAAATCTCACGTTTCATTGAGGGTCGGAACGCGGCGAAACCAACCACAGCGGATTTTAACAGCGCAAAGAGAGGACGGTAGTATAACGACCGAGCCAGTGGGAGTACAGAATACATTCAGAGCTCATTTTGAGCGTCTTTTTGCCCAAGAAGTGCAGCTAGATGACGATGATTTCGAGCGCAAACTTCTTTCGTTCTGCGATGGACTTCCCAAGCTGAAGCCCGAAGAAAGCGAGCGATTACACTCCCCAGCAACGAAGGATGAAGTTTCGCAAGCCCTTAAGGCTATGAATGCCAGATCGGCACCTGGCCCGGATGGCATCCTCACGGCCTTTTATGCACGTTGTTTCGAGATTCTTGGGGATCTCCTGACTGATTTGGTGAACATTTTTATCGCCGAAGGGGAAAAAGCCGCTGTCGTTCAAAGAAGGTAGAGTGGTTCTGTTGTTAAAGGAGGGTATGGATGGGTCTAACCCCAAGTCGTGGAGACCGATCACTCTCCTTAACACAGACTATAAACTCGTAGCAACACTGTTAGTACTACGGCTGAGACCCCTGTTGAGCGAGTTAGTGCCACCTCTCCAGTCATGTGCTGTCCCTGGCCGCTCCGCTTTCGCAACGCTCACGCTGATCAGGGACTTCTTTTTTTATGCCAAAGAGAAAGGAATTTCCGGAGCATTCGTGTCCCTCGATCAAGCGAAGGCGTTCGACAGGGTCGAGCGGCGTTACTTGTTCGCAGTACTGAAAAATTATGGCTTGCCAGAAGAGTTCGTTAAGTGCTTTGAGCTGCTTTATGAGGGCACCAGTAGTCACCTCTACTTAAACGGTGACATGATTGAGAGCTTCCCTGTAGAAAGGGGTGTTAGACAGGGATGCCCAACCGCTCCAGTTTTATTTGTATTGTCACTGGATCCCCTCATCAGGAAAGTAGCAACGTGCCCGAGAATAAGAGGGTTTCCCATGCCAGGCACCGAGGAAATAAAGGTTACAGCTTACGCCGATGATATTTCGGTATTTGTGAGAAACAAAATTGGTTTTACCATATTTTTGGAGCTCTTTGAGCAGTACTCCGCTCTCTCTGGCGCATACTTGAACACCGACAAAAGCAAGGCTATGCGCTTTGGAGCCTTTTCCGACGATCTCCCAGGTGGAGTTCAATACGTGGATGCTGTCAGAGTTCTCGGACTGATCTTTGAAGAAGGGAGCATTGCAAATAGAACATGGGAAGACGCAATAGCCAAAGCGAGGGAGGTGATAAATAGGGCTTCGGGATTCAAACTATAACTCGCTGCAAGGGCCGGTGTGATAAAGACGCAGGCGTGCGCTTATCTTTGCTACATCGCACACATTGCGCTGCTGCCGAGCAGTTTTGCACAGAACCTCAAAACAGTCATTGGAGCATTTATATGGGAAAATAAACCTGCCAAGGTGAAAACTAGTTGCCTCAATCTGCCCACAGAGCGTGGTGGTCTGGGTCTACCAGATATTAAGCTATTCACTAGAGCACTGGCAGCAAAAACAACCTCCAGGTTGTTTGCGGATCCGGAATACCCAGGAAGGAGCCTTCTGATGGACTGGACAAGTACTCTAAAGAACACGTTTACGACAGAGAGATACAGTGGACCGCAAGCTGAGAGACCACTGGAGTTTTACAAGACCGTGTGCGACTTTAAACGCACAGTAGATAACAAAACGGAGGGGGGAAGGGTTTGAAGAACTAGCGCCAATAGAGTTAAGCTACTTGCTGACGGAAGAGACACTAGAAGATGAAGATAAAAGAAAAACGAACCCAAGCCGATGGAAGACCTGGAAAAAGAGCAAAGTTCCCGAGGTGGTTCGCGAATTTGACTGGCTGAGAAGATGGAGCGTGCTACCGACGCGTCAACGCCTCGCAAAGTGGCACGTGGTGCCAAATGATAAGTGCGCGAATTGTGGAAACTCCGAGACCACTAAGCATGCGTTATTTCAATGCGTTGCTACTAAGGGTGTGTGGCACCTTGTTTGGCGCGCCTTTGGAGTTAGGGCTACATCACTGTCGCAGAGGAAAAATGGCCTGTTTGTCCAATTGGTACTCGCAGTCACAATGTACGTGATCTGGAGACGTCGGTGCCAAGCAGAAGCTCGTCGACAATCACAGCGAGCAGCATTCCCGGTCTTGCACCGAATTTATCAAATTATTTTTGGATACCTAGTCGACGACCTAGATGTAAGTGGTGTTGATGCCTTTTTAAGGCGCTGGCACACTCGGTTTTTCGTATTACGTGGGGACAAACTGGAATTTCCCGCAGCGCCATACTGAGTTAAGCAGGGAAACATGTCATCCGACTTGCCATGCTACTCGAACCCCCCCTCTTTTTTTTTTTCTTTTTTTTTCTCTCTCTCTCTTCAGCTCCTCGAGAAGTAGCATGTTTCTTTTTTTTATAGTTTCTTAGTACCGCACAGTGTTTTATAGATGTCCGTTTAAAATTATGTCTAGCGTTTGTATAAGTTCTACTGACGCCATTTCGAACTTTTAGTGTATAAGTGCCTCCAGTGTTTGTGTACACTTGTTCAATAAACTTTCCTTTTTCGCCCCTAAAAAGTCAGAACAGAATCCTTCCGTAGCTTTTGCTTTTAAATCAATCTATGTTGCGTGTCAGAAACCAATGGCAGGCGACTTTATGTCTCCGTGAAAGGTTAGAGAGTCACAAGCGCAGAAACCCAGCCCGCAACCTCCGTGCGGCGTCGTCACTCGCCAGTGACACTGATGGCCTAGCATTAATTTGTTCAGCAGTGAGGTCGTTTCTCACAAAAACAAAAACAAATGTAATCATATTCGTAGCGCAAAACGCCAGACCCAGACACGCGTAAGGAACACATACACAGGACGAGACTCAAACCAACGGGCCCGCATCACTGCCTTGGAAAAAAAAAATACCACTCCAAATGGGTGTTCATACGCGTCACACTGGCTGGCCGCCTGTAAGGTTCCTCCGATCAGAAAAAAAAGTGCCTTTGAGAGTGATTAAGCGGACGAAAAAAATGAAGGTGACAATTAATTAGGTGTCTTGCGTGTCTTGCGTGTCTTGCGAGAACGGGCCGTTGTATAATGACAGGGCACTTGAGAACATGGCAACTTCGTACTCCACTAGTAAACCCTCCTTGTCGCGAACGACTGCAAGATTCAGAGCAGCTTGTGTTTCCCGCTGCGTCTGTTTTTTTTTTTTGTTTTTTTTTTTCACCTCAGGGAGCACAACGCACGAGGCTGACGTAAAGGCCGCGTCGCGATGAAAGCTCGTCCTCCCTGCGTGGAGGGAGCCTAATCGTCTCTGCAGGCGTTCTAAATAAAGTTCTCCCTCTCTCTCTCACCTAGCAGTAAATGTGGTTCAGGACCCCTTTAAGGCAGTCAAGATGACAAACCACTGTGCTAACATCAGCTCATACCTGTTTCATGAAGGAAAGAGAGTAAGTATCGAGCCAATTACAAAATGAGTTTCGGAGCTACAAATGTCACGTGATTGGAATGAAGGTGAGCCTACCTTTGTACACGCACTCCACAACGGCATAATCCCATGTGGCATACGCCAAATCATATCGCATAGGTTGTGTCATTGCTTTACCGTATTGGTATTAAGGCATCCCCTTATTCATGCTGCTGACCTTTTGGTTTGATGGGTTCACGGAAGAAAGCGACGCAGCTTTCTGGAGCCTTCAGCGATTGCCAATTGTAACTATGGTGCGTATAACATAACATTCATCTACATAGGAAGCCTTTGCCATGACGTCTTTCTTCCCCTGGGTCGTTGTAAACAGGATCCTCTCGAGCTTCAAGTCGAGACGACGTCGTGCCTCGATTAATAGAACTCGTGCGGACCGAGGCATCTCGCATGACAGTAGAAGGCAGCGGTTCATTTGGTTCCTCGCTTCGCTCCGATTCGCACGAGCGCCGGCTGTTCGCCAAATATACGTGTCTCCCTTTGGCAAAGGGATGCTGACATCCCTACTTTGCCGAGGCCAGAACAAAAGGTGGCTGTGTAAAGCTGAGCGCACCGTTAACAAAGGGACGGCTCGCACTATGCGGCATACGATGAATCACTTGGGACACTCGAACCGCCGCGTACAACACGAAGACGCTAACGCTGATCTGAGGTCTTATATTCGCAAAGAGAGTGGCCTCATCTTTCCGGCTTCTTTAGTCGAACTGTTCTATTAGGATTAATGACATTCATTATTCACACGGGTTCTACTCTTTCAGGATCGTGTATACGGAACAATGTTATGACGCGTGTGTCCGTAAAAGTTTCTTGGTAATAAATGCGGACGTGTGAAGTGTCTAACGATAACTTGTCACAAGTGACGCCGATGATTGTGCGAGTAGCCGAGCGCTCCCAAAACGCCTTTATCTTTGTTGAATTCATTCTTCAAAATCTTACTGTTGCTGTGCGCTTGACATGTCACCTGTTATAGTTGAATAAACTTAATTTCGTGGAAATTAACAGAAGTGATAAAACCCTTGCGGGCCTACGTTAAAAGTTCTTTCGCATCGGTCAGAAGTGTAGATTTATGCGCTAGTTTTCTTTGTTAGACACAATATTAATGAGAATTACCAGACAATGATACGAAAGAAATTATAGGAGGTGTTATTAGAAGTAATTGTAATGCAAATGTGAAGCAGGAAAAGTGGACGAAAACATAACTTGTCACCGGCAGGGACCGAACCTGCGACCTTCGAATAACCCGTCCGATACTCTACCACTGAGCTACGGTGGCGGCCATCCGGATCTCCGTCCACTTTATAGGGTATATATGTGCATTTAAACATGGGAGCGTCAGCCAGCGCCGCCTGTTGCCATTGCGGCGAGTGTGGAACACTCTTTCTGCCTGTGGCGTCACGTAGCACGTGATCTTACTACGAGCTGGCAGCTGACCAATAATCCCTCGCATACCACCTGAAGGCATCAAGTCAGCCGGAACGAGACCCTCGCTATGAATGAATGAAAGAAGTGTAAATGTAAGGGCTCGTTTGCTTGGTCACACACAATATTAATGAGAACTAACAGACAATGATACCAAAGTAAGTATAGGGGATGTTATTAGAAGTAATTGTAATGTAAATGTGAAGAAAGAAAAGTGGACGAAAAGATAACTGCCGGTGGCAAGTTGTCTTTACTAGACGGTTTGCCTAGTTTTCGGACAAACAGTGTAATACCTGATTATTTGGTCGATCGACTGGAATGAGAGTCTTATGCAGGCAGTCTG
>JALIZH010023986.1:0-19502 GCA_030522465.1 Rhipicephalus appendiculatus | reverse complement strand
CCCTCATGCCAATTCTGAGCGCAGCTTTGTGTTGAGGCAAGCCAACTTGTGTTTGAAGCAGGCCCGTAGCCAGAAATTTTTTTCGGGGGGGCCCACCCGTTGAAAACCTTGAAAATTACCTATTTTCATTATTTATTCGTGGTAAAACCACCCCCTCCATCCGAATTTCGGGGGGGGGGGGCCTTGGGCACCCCGCCCCCCTGGCTACAGGCCTGGTTTGAAGATATGGCTATACGCAGTTATAGCATCGTAACATTCGTTACATATTGCCACGGAAACTGCCAGTGCTCGAGTGCTACGCACGCCACTCTGTACATTGGAGGTGTCTCGAACCAAGCGAAACGCCGACAGCCCCGTTACAACGAGTGAAGAGAGTCGCAGTGCACGTGCCAGCTTTGCATGCGCACAAGCTCCGACCGAAGGGCCAGCGCGCGTGACGGAGGAAGAAAGCAATGTTAGAGGCGAGTGGCTCGTGGTATCGACAGACTCCGCATTCGCTCTCTTTCGTCCTCATTCGTTCTATATTTTACGCGGATGACGCCAACGGCGACGCTGCTCAGCGCAGTAACAGGCGCCTAAGAGCTGCGCTCTAAAAGCACAGCGCGTCGCATAGAACGTCGTGGTCTGGAATCGGCGTACACAACTCTAGAAATCAGTTTTTTCGATCGTTTGAACACATCTAATTCTCTCCATATGCTTCGTTAAACTTGTATAACAATGTCCTTGCATTATTTTCCTTTCGCAATTAATTTATCAGCGCTAGATTTCACGAACGAACAGCGCGTACATAGCCTCACCTGTGGGGCCATCGCGCAGAAAGCGTAAATATGACGGACGGCGCCGGAGCGGAGGCGTGGCGGTGACGTGGCCGGCGTCACCGCCGCGCCGCGACGTCACTGCCTCGCCCATTCGCCAGACTCTCTCCATATACGGTTCTGGCACCAATGCACCGCCAGCGTCACGAGTGGCGACTTGCGGCCACTTCAGTTTCAAATGGCGTGCTACAAACCGTCGTCTTTCCGTCAGCTACGCCCGCGTTGTATGCAAGTGCGTGTGCGCGAAAGTGACATATTTAATAAAACGGGTGTGCTTTCAAAATGTTTTACAGTGTATGATTCTTTTGGGGCCTCAAACGATGAGAAAGCATTTAAATTTACGGATTTAATCATGCTTTCGATGTGACGAAGAATGGACGTGCGAGAGAGTGGTTTGAAAGGGCGAGTCATGCGGCCGGCCAGCGTAAAGCTCGAAGCATAGGCCGTCACCACCGATGTTTGTAGGCATTCTTACTTGTCATTTTGCCTGCTCATTGCTAAGTAAACGATAACACTTGTTTCTGACATGTGTTAGGGTACGTACTCACTAGCGGCAAAAACGCGCGCGACACGCCGCGTGCGGCAAGCGTGCTCGCGGCAGGCGCGTGCGCTCGTGTTACCATTCGCGTTTTACGCTACATGGCAGTGATACTTGCACTCTCGAGTTGTATAAGACTTCAAGAACTGCTGCCGCGCCGCGTAAAAGGCGAATGGGAACGGGAACGCACGCGTCTGCTGCGTGCGCGCTTGCCGCACGCGGCGTGTCGCGCGCGTTTTTGCCGCTAGTGAGTAGGTACCCTTATACAACCCCTTGCGATGCGCGCAAGTAAACCGTACGGTCGCCGACCTACATGTGTTGCGTTTAATAATGCTTGACAGTTCCGCGAAGTTTTCTTTGCAGTAGTTCAGCTTCGTTCGTAGACGTTGCTCGGGCTGCATGAGTCTATGAGTAACTTTGTCACATGCCAGCTTTACACGTGATATCTCAGCTGTCACGTAGTGCAAGGAACGGTGTGGCGCGGCTTCGCTTGTACGCACAGTGCTGTCAAGAGCAACGGCAGTACAAGGAGAATAAACTTTAAAATTCTCGCCATCCGCGACGCATTTTGCCTGGCATGAGGGGCTTCATCCTTACTGTTAATATTTACGAAGTGCGCCATTAGAGAAACTGCGATACGGCGGAAAAACAGCAGCGGCGTAGGAGAGAGAATTATTGCTGGTTCTGTCGATGGCTTTTAGCCATCGAATTGTTGACTGTAGTCTCGATATCACTTTGTCGGCTGCCACTCGGTTCCTTCAGCAATGCATAAATATCAGTTAACTTGCGTGCAACTGAATTCACAGCGAACTAGCTACACCATGTAATTCATATACGTACCCGCGGGATCACTTGCTTTACGCGGCCTATACTAATTCAGTATTCCCGCCTCTTTCTGAAGCATGGTCACGGTGGAAAACGGCAAAACTTTATTGAAGGTGCGCTGTTCTTATAGTTATTGGCATAGTCCACCACACCACAATCTATAAGCGACATTTCGAAGCACCGCTAACCACCTGACGCGGTTCTGCTCATGGGTCGGCTGCTGCACGGAGCATGCCAATTCCTTTCGTTCACTCCCGCACCGCTGCGCTGCCGGCTCAGTGCACATTTCCTATAACATTCGTATTATGCAGCTTTGGATTAACAATTGAGCTTGGCCAAGCGACAGTTACAATATGATTACATCTAAATATGTTGTGACGCAACCGTAAAATGTAAAGTGTTGAAGAAAAGTGTTGAATCATTCGGTCCTGAGGGTCGGTAGTCGTTCAGTGACTGTACGCTAGTGAGTTTTGTATTACGGTATGTGTCAACGTGTGTATATTTGCGACTGTACTGTTTTTTTTATGTTGTGGGTTGTATACATATGAGTGAGTTGTGCTTTGAAGTATCTCCCATATGTGGATCAGACACCGTGTCAACGTGTGCGCATTAATAAACTGTGCACATGCTCTGCATTATCCTCGTCAACACTCCGTCATAAGCCCCTTCCGTAGTATCATCGTGGTCAGCCGAAGTGATAACATTTTATTTTATTAGCTTTATCTGTAGACTTAACGGCCGTTGTTTGCGAGATAATTTGCGTATTCAGAAGTAAATACAAACATGGGTACGTCTACGATACGAAGTTCCATTTCTTAAAAACAAAAGCATTGCGAGGTGAATGATGGAGCAGGGACGAGGCGACTCAGGTAACTTGGGCACGGCTGCTGTTATTCCAACGCATGTGCTTCCCGCGTAAATGGAGCCGATCGGCCAATGTTACAGATGCGCTTCCTGTACCTCGAGTTCAACGCCTGCATTCGGTGGCCGCACCGGAAACGCTTGACACAGTCGACGTGAAATTTCAGTTGTCGCCACGTTTCCTCGGCGGTGCTGCTATAAATCCCTCCAGATGGCACGAGCTACCACCTACTTCATGACTGTTGTGCTTGCACAGCTTCATCCACTTACACAATGTTGAACATCTCCTTACTGAAGCTGTGCACTGTTTCACCACTATTGTTGCATTGCCATCGAACGTACCTTTCCGGGGCACATGTCAAAACCGATCACCTCGCAAGCGCGTGGATAGAACCGCTACACCGTATGATGCTTCTACAAATAGAGACAGCAATCCTAACATGTGGTCTTCGGCTCGCACTCTATTCCAGCATCCGTCTCTTCAAAGTGAATGCCGCCTCCTGGCCGAGTGAAATGTACGAGTTCCTTCATTCTGTTTCGCGAGGTTCTTATCACCAGAACTTCTCATCACCTAAGGCGTATTTTTGTAGTTTCTTGTAGTTTAAATTGGCTTATCAGGAGACAAGAAATGTCTGCTACAGCGCGCGCTCGGTATACAAAGAATCAGAGCGTCCGTAAGAAAGCTTTAGCAGATCACCCCGAAGTGAATGACCACGAGGTTGACAGCAGCAGCGCAAGAATCGCCGCAAAAGAAAAGAAAACAGCTCCTCAGCTGCATCTAGAATCACGTGTCATACAAACCACTTCTGACACAGTTAATAGTAACGAAATAAATCATAACCCAACCTCCGCACGCTCTTTGCAGTGATTCCTCAAGCCCATTTAAAAGACCACTTTTGATGATGCATTCATTGTAAACCAGGCTTCCCTGTTGGAAACCAAAATGCCATCCGCGTTTTAACGCGACAGTGTTAAAGAGCTCGCTTCGCAGAAATCCCGGCGTCGGTGTCAGTGTAGGCGTCGGCTTCGTTGGTTGTGAGGGAAAAATCTTCATCTTGTCCGCCACCAAAAAATCGTGAAATATGCAAAGAAAATAAATAATAAACCTTCAACCAGCTCCGCCTCGCGGACACCGATCAAACAGAGAAACTGTTGGCAGCAGCTTGGGCTAGTTGGCATAGGTGTGCGCAGGGTTCCCCATCAGGGGGGGGGCAGGGGGGGGGCGAAGGTTCATCGCAGCGCCCCCCCCTCCCTATTAAGTCAATGTATAGGGCAGACTTTGCGCCCCCCCTCTCTTAGGCGACTAGGGGGGGGCGGTCGCCCCCTCTGCCCCCCCTCGTGCGCACGCCTATGCTAGTTGGTACATTTTGAGGAGTGCTACAGCGCGAACTGAAGACAAGGACACAGAGACAAGCGCTCGTTCTCGTTTCTCTCTGTGTCCTCGTCTTTAGTTCGTGCTTACCACTCCTCAAACTGTTGGCGTTCCCTTCGTCAGGCTAAGGTATTTCTATATTTTTTTCGAGTCTGTCAGATATGTTGTATAACAGCTCTTTATTAAACACTCATTGCGAAGCTTTGAGGTGGTAGCATAGTTTTATTGCATCTTGACCATACCACTCTTATACAAGAAGCCTTCGCGTAAGATGATTCGTCATATTGTATCACTGCTCTTTACGAAATACTTTTTGTTGAGCTTCAAGGGAATAATATAGTAACCATCCTTTATAACCACAAAATATCACGGGACAATGGTGTGACTATCGTAACGCGCACGATATTTGCTGGGCTAACTGTACCATTCTTCCTTTTAGTTGAAATTGGGTGTAGTGGGATTTACCCAATTTCTGTGGAACATACGTGTTTACGATGATGATAGCCTTCTGATTGGCCGCACAGATTTCTGTGACACATACCCATTTGTTGGGCTAAGTGTCGCCGTCATTTTTTTGTGAACCAGTGGTGAGTAGTGCCATACCCATTGTCTGTTGCGCATGCCCGTTCATGATGCCCATCAGCGTTACCACGGATCCCGGACATGAAAGGCTCGACCAATAACAGCTTCGCTGTTGCAATCATCGGTTCGAGTGAGAATCGAACCCAGGCGGTCCGCGTGGCAAGCAGGTGTTCTACCACTGAACCACGTTATTGCTTGAAACTGCTTCGAAAAAAACAAACAAACAAAAAAAAACACTGTTCGAATGTCATGTAGGGGGTGGAGTCTCCTTAACGCGTGTAATATTGAGCGGCAAAAGCGCAGAGTGGCGCCATGGGTGAAAACATGTGAATTACGCAACGAGTGGGTGCTTTAAGAAGCACTCGTTACAAAGCGCCATCAACAAAGGGAGCAGATGCCTAGGTTCGTGTGTTGCCTTACGGACGCGTAATGAACCCTTTGCTGATTCGTAAAAGAAAGAGCTATGGCGTAGTGGGCATCTAACATATTTGCTGGCAATATGCAAGCTAGGATAATTTGAAATGGTCAATGTTACGCACACAGACGTATCTTTCTTTGTGCCGCGCTTGAGGTATGAAGCGAGAAGTGAAGCTAGGGTAGCAACCATAGACGTGCACACGGGGGGGGGGGGGGCGAAGTCAGCCCTATACATAGTAGGGGGGGGGCGATAGGGGGGCGCAAAGTCAGCCCCATACATTGACAAAATAGGGAGGGGGGGGCACTGCGACCAACCTTCGCCCCTCCTGAAGGGGAACCCTGCGCACGCTTATGCTAGCAACTGGCAAGGCGAAGCGTGCGGGGCCCGATTACGCTATCACGTTCTACTCTTGAAGGGGAAGCTCAAGCGTCCTTCAAGTTGTTGTTTACACTGATCGGCGGCTTCGTTTTCATTAGCCCAATCGTATTGCTCGCTTCGCTGGCGTGGCGCTGGCTATCTTGATTTTGGCGGGATAGTAACGTTTCTCTGCGGAAAATGGAGAAAAGTTACCGCATTTAAAGACGAACATAGAAGAAATCACCGTTTCTCCTTTAAAGCAGCGTGAGTCACACCATTTGAGCGTGTTGTTTTTCGCTGGTTTTATCTATTAGTCCTCATGCGAGACCATAAGAAAGCAGAAATGGTCGTCGAATTCTGATTCTGATTATTGTGTAACATCTCTCATAAACAGGTCTGTGCCTCACTCTCCGTTCTCTCTCTCTTTAAGCGACATATATTTACAGTAGGTGGTGGAGATTACCGCTACCAGCTATTGTTAACCCTTTGAGGGTCGAATTCTTTCGCGAAATGCAGTCCAAAAAGTGTGCAATTTTTTTTATTCCTGAAATAAATTCTTCAGACGATTATATATAAGAAAGAAATTGTCTAAAATTTTTTTTGCGCGCCCGTAAGGCGACCACAAAAACACATTTCTGTGGTTATATACACATTGTTTATTCGCAGTAACATCAAGCAAACTCATAAAAAAAAACTTCTACAATTTTTTATAAATAAAAACTATGCATTGTATTAAACATAACTCACAGACATACAAAAATAAGCGCATCACGGCACTTTTCCGACAAAAAAAAAAGCCGGCAGATCCCCCGCACTGTGGGAATCGATGTAATGCGAAGCAGCCAGGAAGGAGCAAATCATGCTTTACATAATTTGCATGTCATGTTTTACATGTTAGCACATGTCATTTATGTTTGTCATATCCAGCTGGCTCGGCGCATTCGCGGAGAGCGCGCTTAAGTTCGGCAGCTCCCTGCGCTTCGATCGACAGGCAAGCGACAACAAACGGTCCTTCTCAGGACACGTCGCGCAACACCAATTTTGGTGTATATCAAGCTAGCAAACTGGACGCAAGCGCACCACGAGCGTGGCATCTAAATGGCGTTGTAGATGACATGCATGCCAAGATTTTCATGTTACCACCTGCCACTTATGTTCGTCATACAGTCATGCCACTCAATACCAAATTTGGTGTATATCAAGCCAACGAAACGGCCGCGAGCGCGCCATGAGCGTGGCATGGAAGTCATGTCGCACATGACAAGTCATGATTTCCATATTACCATTTGTCATTTATGTTCACCATACAGTCATATCACTCAATACCAAATTTGGTGTATATCAAGCCAACGAAGCGGCCGCGAGCGCGCCATGAGCGTTGCATGCAAGTCATGTCACACATAACAAGTCATGATTTCCATATTACCACTTGTCTTTTATATTCGCCATACAGTCATGCCACTCAATACCAAATTTGGTGTATATCAAGCCAACGAAACGGCCGCGAGCGCGCCATGAGCGTGGCATGGAAGTCATGTCGCACATGACAAGTCATGATTTCCATATTACCATTTGTCATTTATGTTCACCATACAGTCATATCACTCAATACCAAATTTGGTGTATATCAAGCCAACGAAGCGGCCGCGAGCGCGCCATGAGCGTTGCATGCAAGTCATGTCACACATAACAAGTCATGATTTCCATATTACCACTTGTCTTTTATATTCGCCATACAGTCATGCCACTCAATACCAAATTTGGTGTATATCAAGCCAACGAAACGGCCGCGAGCGCGCCATGAGCGTGGCATGCAAGTCATGTCGCACATGACAAGTCATGATTTCCATATTACCACTTGTCATTTATGTTCATCATACAGTCATGTCACTCAATACCAAATTTGGTGTATATCAAGCGAACGAAACGGCCGCGAGCGCGCCATGAGCGTGGAATGCAAGTCATGTCGCACATGACAAGTCATGATTTCCATATTACCACTTGTCATTTATGTTCGTCACACAGTCATGCCACTGAATACCAAATTTGGTGTATATCAAGCCAACGAAACCGCCGCGAGCGCGCCATGAGCGTGGCATGGAAGTCCTGTCGCACATGACAAGTCATGATTTCCATATTACCATTTGTCATTTATGTTCACCATACAGCATATGACTCAATACCAAATTTGGTGTATATCAAGCCAACGAAGCGGCCGCGAGCGCGCCATGAGCGTTGCATGCAAGTCATGTCACACATGACAAGTCATGATTTCCATATTACCACTTGTCTTTTATATTCGCCATACAGTCATGCCACTCAATACCAAATTTGGTGTATATCAAGCCAACGAAACGACCGCGAGCGCGCCATGAGGATGGCATGCAAGTCATGTCGCACATGACAAGTCATGATTTCCATATTACCACTTCTCATTTATGTTCGCCATAGAGTCATGTCACTCAATACCAAATTTGGTGTATATCAAGCCAACGAAACGGCCGCGAGGCGCCATGAGCGTGGCATGTGAATCATACTTTTCATGACAAGTTAGTCATGATTTTCATGATATGACCAGCCATTTATGTTCGTCACACAGTCATGTTATGCCATCCCAAATTTGGTATAAATCCCATTAACGATACGGCCAGGAGAGCACAAAGTCGTAGGCGGCTAGATAGATAGATAGATAGATAGATAGATAGATAGATAGATAGATAGATAGATAGATAGATAGATAGATAGATATAGATAGATAGATAGATAGATAGATAGATAGATAGATAGATAGATAGATAGATAGATAGATATAGATAGATAGATAGATAGATAGATAGATAGATAGATAGATAGATAGATAGATATAGATAGATAGATAGATAGATAGATAGATAGATAGATAGATAGATAGATAGATAGATAGATAGATAGATAGATAGATAGATAGATACGCTCAAAGTCGCCGAAGTTCGCTAAGAAATGCTTCGCATTTAAAAAAATGTTTTTGCTCTAACACTAACACTGGGGAATAGATCCGGATCGTCTCGCCGCGCACGCTTTCGAGATGTCGCTTCATCATCATCCGAGTCTGAACTCGTAAGTAAATCGTCGTCTTACGTACTGAAATACAATGAATCAGATTCTGATTCGGCACGTGGGGGAGTAGTCCACATCGAAAGAAATTGTCGCTCGACTCCCTAGCACCAGAGCAACCGGCGAGCACTTCCGTAGCGCAAGCAAACTGCGGGAGCGAGCGCACGGAAGAAAACTGTGTGGTTGTGCACGCGTCCCGAAAGCAAAACGAGCGAAAAAGCTACAATAATCCTTCGTCTTATCGCCAACGAGATGGAGTTCGTTTTTCCGAGTCCCCAAAACACGAAATGCAACCACGGCGGCGTCGTTTGTGTAATTTAGCGCCGCACGGAAACACATGTAATCACGCCCCAGGGAGCATTAAACGAGAGAGCCACAAGCGGTCACACTTTGAGAGATGAGACACCAGACAGCCATCAGCTATGCGGGCGCGAAGCAGCGATAACCACCCGAAGGACGAAACCGAAAGCAGCCGCACCGCGTGCGCGCTGGGATGCGCACGCCGCCGCGCCGCTTTGGAAAGCGAAAGAAAAATATTAAAAAAAATTAAGGGCCCCTAATCTTCGTCTTTAATAGTTGAACGCGATAGCGAACTCCTGTCCCGAGTGCCTACTTCAACCACTTAGTGCATACTTGCTATGCACCCACTACGTAGTGTTAAGAAAATACGCGCAGTAAGGTGTGTGCCGTTTGTAATGGGTGGCCGGCTTTAAACTACGAAATCGTTATGATAGTCTCATATTCTGACGCCCGATGGCAATGTACGCTTGTACCACGCAATATTCCTGGGATATTACATGTCATATTGCGACGCCTATATAAAGGACGCTTGCGTTTGCGAAGCACGAGAGTTATTTTCACTGCATTTCTAAGCAGAGGAAGTTATTTTTACTGTGTTTGCAAGCAGAGGCGTGGCTGTGTGGGAGAACACCTGCTTGCCACGCAGACAACCCGGGTTCGATCCTCAGTCGGACCCGAAAATTTTTATTTATTTGCATCTTTCTCGATTTTTCGGTCACGGACAAGATGATGATTTTTCGCTCACAACCAACGACGCCAACGCCGGAATTTCTGCGAAAGGAGCTCTTTAACGCTATCGCGTTCAAATAAAACAATGGAGAGACATCGGCGCATGAAAAATGTCCCGAAGCGTGGCAGCACATGCCAAGCAAGAGAAATGCTCGCAAAAGGCGCGCATTTTTAACATACAGGCAACGCTGTACAAGTACGGCGAAAACCCTTTGGTTCATGTTAGGTGATGCCGTACATGTCAACGGATTAACGAAGAGTAGTTACAGTCGTAGCGCACACCTGCGCCCTCCCCCGAATTCGAAGAACCCGAACTCCCCCCTGCCAAACAGTTTCTGCCTACGCCCTATCAAGACGGCACCTTTTAATTGTAGATGATAGTCACACGTACACTGTAATACAGTTAACGTAAGTCTGTAAACACCAAAAACTGCATTGAAAGGTTGATCTGCTCCATCACCTTCCAAGATGTAAGCGTGTGAGCTGGCCTAAAGTAAAAAGTTTCTGTGCCCTCTGCTGAGCGCAACCGTTTCCTGAACCAGCTGTGGCACACTCCTATCGTGACGACTATTGAACTTCACCGAACATAGGCACATGCGACAGCCTAGAAGTGACCTTCGAAATAGCAACATTCACTGTGTTGACTACCCATGTTTTGCATCTGTCACTGAGTTGACTTCCCACGTTTTACGGCGAGCCCTATCTCTGGAAACAAGAAGAAACAGCAGCACGGCCCCGAGTAAGTCCAATGCTCCTAGCACGGGGTATAGCTTGTCGTACGATCCAAGTGTGTCCCGGAAGGCACCTGGACATTCGTCAAAAGAAGCAGAGAAGACCATTAACACATGATGCGTTGAAGCTATTTCCTCTACTACATAGTCGAAGGCGTGCCAGTTAATTTTTCATGCTAAGAAGCATTCAAGCTTCACCGTTACCACCAAAACCAGTAAGCTCTGCGTGAGGCTTCATCGTGGTAGTAATCTGCAAGCGCCCGCTTAACAGACTGTCCTAACGGTTTTGGCGCAAGCGCACGGAGACAAAGAAGAGAAGCACGCGGGCGATTCGCGTGTGCTTATCTTCTTTGTCTCCGTGTGCTTGCGCGAAAGCCGTTAAGATGAATTTGTTGCAACTTGGCCTAATGGCAGTAAAGACTTCATTTCAGAATGCTCTGACAGGCTAAATATTAGGAGCGAGCGGACCAGCGCCAATAGTTAAAGCATGATTCGAAACCTACTCAATCAGTGGAAGCTGCAACGAGCAGCCCACTTAGCGGACACTTACGTTATACCACCACACTTTCGATTTCGTCGAGTCGCATTACAATCGGGTCGAATTCGTCGGATCGCATTACCGTCGCTAATTACATTCTTTTTTTTTATTTTCAGTATTAGTTGAGCAAGCTTACGTAAGTTTTACAATGAACTTAGTTTAATTTCCTTACTATATTCCGACCGCTTAAGTTACTGGAGCAGGAGTTTTCGAACATCTTTTTTTGTAAATTATAAACTAATTATCATGTATTACGAATGGCGGTCATCAACGAAGCCCAACGGCCATTTTATAACAACTTAGTTCTTTCAGAGATTATTTACTGTCTTTCTGAAAATTCGACCACGTTACAAACCACATGTATTACAACACTATGCCATCAATGAGCAATGATCAAGAACATAAGAAACACCGAGACGGCAACGATGATATACTGCTTTTAGAGCAACAGTGAGATTCATGTTAGTCAGAATTATCCAGCATCCTACAATAATTTATTAGTTATTGGGATGTGTATCAAACGTCTTGTTATTATGTGAGCATGTATGTTATTGTGTGACTACCATTAGACGTCTTACCCAACTATCACTATTTAATGTCGATAAGATCTGCTACCTTGTACATTTACATTTTTAAGACGCAGCAGAGAACGAGACCCAGCCCACCTATCCTTTTGTGGGTTTCGCTTTGGAGCCTCATCTTTGTGTAGATATCTCATCAACCTGCCTTCGCTAATATAACATCGGTGGTGCTCCTAATATATTCATGATCTATAGTGTACCAAATATAGATACATGCAGAAGGCGAGAATGTCAAAACGCTGTTAATACAGTCCAACTAACTTTTAACCACTAGCAAGGAACATTTAGGAGGTGCAACTGCGTGACTTGAGGCGACTAGAAAACGTCACATTGCCGGAGAGCCACTTCATGATGGCGGCGTCTGGCGGCAGACAACGGGACATCTGCTGTTTCGGATTCCGAGGGAACCGTTCCGCCGCAGTCACGGAGCGTGCACGCGAAGCGCCTTCGGGCGCGTTCGTTTTTGCTCCACTTTCTCTCTCCAAAACTTGAGCCCACTGTTGAATGTTTCAACAAAATTCCTGCGTCCCATCTTAGGC
Organism: Rhipicephalus appendiculatus; assembly: GCA_030522465.1. NCBI lineage: Eukaryota > Metazoa > Arthropoda > Arachnida > Ixodida > Ixodidae > Rhipicephalus > Rhipicephalus appendiculatus. The sequence continues at coordinate 7,223 of JALIZH010023986.1, read as the reverse complement.
TCACAAATGCCTCAGAAGAGCATACTGCGCCCAAAAGTGGTATTACAGCCCTCTGAGAGACGCATACCTGAGCTGTTCCCACGGGCTGTTACTCAGAAGGCAAGACACAAAATAAATAAATAAAAATTAACGTGGCCGCTGAAGCAAACGCCGCTGTCGTCTGCTCACAGACGCTGCTAAAGAGAACGCCGCGCGGGCGCGCCCTCCCGGTTGCGCTTTTTTTTTTTTTTTGTTGCGGCTTCGTGCCGCAAGGCGCCGCCAAGTGAAGTGCCTCCGTCGGCGCATGCTATTTTTTTGTATATTTTATGACGTTATCTGGACGCCTGCGGACGATCGTTCTAACGGGAGTTTCACCTCCTAAACATTTCTTCCTCCGTGACCTAAGCCGAGTGCACTTATAGGGAGCATTATTATCAAACTATAACACGGAAGAAATCACCTTGCTTACGGGATAGACATCGCACTGAAAAAAACTAACAAGAAAATTGCTAAACAAATCTGAACCGTTTATAAAGAGAAGGAGGTAGGTTGATTATAACACAAAACAGAGAGGTCGGCCTCAACCAATGCTCTCCTCCTACTCACCTATAAAAAGGGGAACATAACGCTGGAAGAGGGAACGTACCCATTATGAGGATGAAACCGGCAGTGAAACAAAACCTCAATGTCCAAAAACTTTTCACTTCGTCGTATCAAGTTCGCTCTCCGGCAATAATTTTTTAGGGGCGAAACTCCTAAGGGTGTGGGTCTGTCGCTCCTCTGTAGTTGTCGTGGTAGGTAGGTAGATAGCCACGTATAGTGGAATGTACCCACTCCACGTGATAAAGATGACGATGACGCAGTATAGTGGAATGTACCCACTACACGTGATAACGATGAAGTATAAGCGCGTTCCAGTATAGTGGAATGTACCCACTACACGTGATAACGATGACATCATTCACTTCGTGGATATGGCGTGATTTTAGAGGCGAAGCTCCTTAGGGTGTGGGTCTGTCCCTCCTCTGTTGCAGTAGTAGTAGTAGTAGTAGTAGTAGTAGTAGTAGTAGTAGTAGTAGTAGGTAGGTAGGTAGGTAGGTAGGTAGGTAGGTAGGTAGGTAGGTAGGTAGGCACGTGTAGTGGAATGTACCCACTCCACGTGATAAAGATGACGATGACGCAGTATAGTGGAATGTACCCACTACACGTGATAAAGATGTGGATCAGTGGCTAGGGTGCTCGGCTGCTGACCCGAAGGTCGCGGGTTCGATCCCGGCCGCGGCGGTCGCATTTCGATGGAGGCGAAATGGTAGAGGCCCGAGTACTGTGCGATGTCAGTGCGCGTTAAAGAACACCAGATGGTCGAAATTTCCGGAGCCCTCCACTACGGCGTCTCTCATAATCATATCGTGGTTTTGGGACGTAAAACCCCAGATATTATTATTACACGTGATAAAGATGACGATGACGCAGTATAGTGGAATGTACCCACTACACGTGATAACGACGAAGTATAAGCGCGTTCCAGTATAGTGGAATGTACCCACTGCACGTGATAACGATGACATAACACTGATGGCCATGAAGTATAAGCGCGTTCCAGACCACACATTCTCTTTCTGCCATGGATGAAAACGATCGAGCTTCGCCCACTTATCATCATTCACTTCGTGGATATGGCGTGACTTTTTTTTCTTTTTTTTTTTTGGGGGGGGGGATTCAACCACACTTTTTATGCATGTTCGTGTGTGCAGGTGTGCGTGTGCATGAACAAATAATAAACGCCCATAATATGCACATGTAAAACTGAAAAATTTTAGGGGTGGAGGGGGAGGATGTTGAAGCCCCCCCCCCCCCCACCCACAGCGGCTACGCTTATAGCAGATGCTTTTTTACAGCAAAAGCAGTTATGAGACCACAACAACGGCCGTTTTTGGTGGTGTAGTTGTCCGCCGCTGCCACCGCTGGTGTCCGTAACTGCTATCATGCGAAATAAGAAAAAAAAATACAAAAATATATCAAGCATAGAATGGGACTCAAACCTGGGTCCTCTGCGTGGCAGCCCAGACCACAGAGCCATGCCGGTGCTTCAAACTCATTTGTAAACAGACCCTATGCAGGCTTCATGTCAGGGAAAAAATCACGTTAACATGTGTAATGGTGTGTTTTAGAAGAGTAAAATATCAACCAGGCGTCACACAATGCGAATTGCGTAACATGTGGATCGTTGAATTCTTCCAACCCACTAAATAAGAACCAGCCATAATTCTTCATCGTCATTAGCCACAGCATCAGCAAAGTGCACATAATGCCTTACAAGTGTGTAGCGGGTACCACCCTTCTCCGAATATTGACGAATAATGGCAAAGGGGACGCTTCTGTACTACACAAAATTACAAAGATTTATGGCACAGTGGATACCCCGCAAGTGTACTTGTATTAGTTGCCAAGGGATCGCATTAACATAGTATGTAATATATAGGAAAACTCCCCTCTAGGAAAACTCTACTATACGGAGCGGCGCCCGCGTCCTACACCCCCACAGTGCACGCGCGTCCCCTCCTCCTATCCTCTCCTACACTCACCCCCCTGTCTCTCCTCTAGGAATAATCTACTCTACGGAGGGGCGCCCGCGTCCCACATCCCCACAGCGCGTGCGCGGCTTCTCTCCTCTAGGAATCCTCTACCCTACGGAGCGGCTTCCGCGCGCCACAGCACATGCACGTTTTCTCCCCCTTTCTCTCCTCTCCTACGGTCCCCCCCCCCGTCCTCTCCTCTAGGAATCCTCTACGGAGCGGCGCACACGACAGGTGGTTCGACACCCGCATACCCCGCTGGGGGGCACCAAGATAGTTCTGCGGTATGAAAACGACGGAGCGCGCGTGCCTCATTCTCTCTCCTGTGCAGCGCCGCGGTGAGCGCCCGGACCGCTACCGTGAAACGAGAGTGGCGATGTTCCTCCCGCTCCAGCTAATTATCTCCCCGCTGCTTCGCATCCACATATGGTTCCCTTTAGCGGAAGATGGGAAGTTTTTTTTTTTTTTTGCGGTCATGAATTCTTGGGGTATTGTCATCCTTATAACAATTCTGACAAGCGTCCAACTTACAAGGTTTCAGACGAATTATTTCAAGAAGGGCACGGGCTAATGTCACAATTTAATTGAAGAAAGTCGATTATAGCGCCAGTGAGCAGAAATCACGCAGCAAATGCAAGATAAGTCCCAGGCGGCACGCAACGTCGGGCCGATATTGGTTTTAAGGCTGTGCCAGGTGCAATAACGGCCCATTGTCGCCGGTAGTGAGCCAGTATTGTGAATTTTCGCCCGCAATATTCGGCCATTTTTGTCACCCTTCATCCAATATTTGGTTTTCAATGCCAGTAGTGGCACACGTTTACCGCCGTTCAACCGGTATCGGTTGAGACAATAACTTTCACCGGCTACGTTGGGCAAAGTTTGCCTCCTTCCAGTCGATATTGTCTGAGTCGATGGCTTTAACCGCCATATAGTCGACAATAGACGCAAACATCTTTAGAAGTCCGTGGCATTTCATCCTCAAAGGTGTATGCACACAATGCCTGTACCAATGGGCCCGCACTCCAGAGTGACGTCATGAACCGGATGGCCGTTGACCCCGCCTTCGAAGAGCATTACCGAGGACATGAGCGCGACTATTTGCTTAGTCGCGAGGTGATCGGCTGCCGCGCCTCGGTCATATGGGCGGAACCTCTGCGGACTATAGTGTTATCGTTCTTCAGCCTGTGTCGGCTGAAGTTATCAGCCATACCGCATACCCCATTTCACTAGGTCCAATGTAAGCACGAGCTAGCACATGTTCGTGCGTCTGACGGTACGCTCTTGGTGCATTTTAAAAGTAAACACTCACTATTTCCATACGCGAATAGACTAACGCACGGACGCACGTACAGCTGCCCATTTTTTAACCTGAACACGCGAGCATCGACCGCCGAGTCTGTAAGCGCCTGTTCCGGGCGTCCTGGTGGCCGGTTCCCGGAACAGCCTAGCAGAAGACAGCTGCATAGGACTGTTCATCGCAGGCATGCATGTATTCTCGTTCATTTCGTCGCTGTGCTCCGTTAAACGCCGCTTATCGACTGGGCGGTCGACGCTCGCGCGTTCAGGTTAAAAAAAGGGGCGGCTGTACCTTGTTTCCGTGTTCATCTCTGACGCTCCGTTTGCTGCAGAAGGGAACACAGCAACACGACGGCATTGACAAGGCTCGCCTACTGGCCAAATCCGTACACAGAAAACCACGCAAGAGGGATTGCAGCGAGTCAGAACTGCCTGCTGCGATTATCGCGTACTCGTATCAGCTGCGCGCATCGCTGTGGGTGAACAAAACATGGCGGAAAAACATGTTTTCCGTTTCATTCGATAGGTGGCGCTGAATTTTCTAAAGGGTCTATTCCATCAATTTATTCGATGCACGAATCAGACTTCGAGCGTCCTATGTACACGTATCACCCTCGAAACAACACACGCACGCGCTTCTGAGTAGTTTTGTTGGATGTGTCTTTTTCCCTAAACACAAAATACAAACAAAAAACATATACCGTGACGACTTATACATGTATATGTGACCCCCCCCCCCCTTTTCTATTGTGATTCTATAGAGCATTAGGCGTTTGGCAGTTCTTAGCCTGACTGCAGAAAGTCGCTATATTAATTGGCGTACTAGAGCAAGAGAAAGGGAAAGAAATAGGAAAGGCAGCGAGACTAACCAGGTTGCACTCAGTTTGCGACCCTACACTGGGAGAGGGGCAAGGGGAGAAAGATAACCATTCTCCCTTCGCTTTCCCACCACTTGCTATACTATACTCAGTGTTGTATGCGTTACCGAAAAAAAAGTAACTAAATGCGTTACTCGTTGCGCTGAGAAAAAAAGAACGTGTTGCCGCTCTACGTTACCTACGAAAAAAGATAACGCGCTACCGTTACTATTACCCAAAAAAAGTAACGCACGTTACAACTGCCGTTACTCCACGATCAGAAATTTCAATCGGTGCGTCCTCGCTGCAAGAAGCAGTATAAAAACTTACTAAACGTCATTTAACAATTGGAATAATACCCCTAACCAAAAAAGCAATTTTAGCTCAATAGCCGGAAAAGTTGTAGTTCGTAGCCTAGTGTTTACTGTAGAGTTGGATCCCTTGCGCGCTCTTGCAGGTACCGTAGAGTTCCACGTTCCTCGATAGGGAAATCGTCCATGCAGGTGTACTCTACGTCGGCCGACGTTACCTAGTTGGTGCGTGTGGCCGCCGGCGGTTCAGTACTGTCGTTTTAGGATCGACTTTTTCACGACCCCTTTAATGTCCCTAAATATTAAGAATACCTTTCTAATGAGTTTACATCCATTGAACGACTACATCGCTAAAACTTACACCTTATACAATTACTCCGTAGCCGCTACTAAGACCGTTAAATATTTAGGCGTTCAAATTTCCTGCGATTTATATGGTCGTGGAATTTTATTACGAGAGGCAAGATGACAAAGGCTAAGCTTAGATGTATATGTGGACCCCCCCCCCCCCCTCCCTCCCTATTGTGATTTTATAGAGCATTAGGCGTTTGGCAGTTCTTCGCCTGACTGCAGAAAGTCGCTATATTAATTGGCGTACTAGAGCAAGAGAAAGGGAGTGAAATAGGAAAGGCAGCGAGACTAACCAGGTTGCACTCAGTTTGCGACCCTACACGGGGGGCACCTACTTCTACTAAATTAATAGCTTATAAAACACTTGTGAGGCCTAAACATCAGTATGCTAATGCAATTGATGACCCTCATCAAGCGAAACTGACTTAAGATGCATGAAAATGACTAATATGCCAGTACCGCGCTTCCAGATTCATTATATCGAACTTCTCGACTAACATAAGTGACAACACTAAAATCTCAGCTTAACCTTTGTCATCTTGCCTCTCGTAATAAAATTTCACGGCCGTGCCTTTATTATAAGTTCTTTCATTCCTTGCGCCAGGAAAAGAATTCATCAGATCTGCACATCGCACATCGCACCATTGTCATCAGAAGGCCGTCTATTTCGTACGCACCCGAACGAAGACATTCCAGAAATCGTTTTTCCTTCAGACCGCGCAAGACAGGAACGACCCTCCCGCCCACATCACCATGTCAACTAATTTTGCTCCATTTAAAACCCCAGTGAAGGGCCATTCGTCGTCATTTGAACTGTGAACGGCTGCTCTTTTTCTGTTTTCTCTTTTTGCCCACCTATCACGCAATGTCCCTCGGGAACCTTGAGGTAGGAATACACAAATTAATGAATGTGACCGGGAACATCAGCAGGCGCATATCGGACCGACGCTGGCTACCCTATATCGGCTATATGCTGGAAGGCCCGCATCGACTCAACGCCGGCTAGCCGGAACTGGGGAGATGTGTTAACGCCCTGCGCTTATATTATTGTAGATCCCTGGAAGACGGGGTTGCTCATAGCACTCCGCATATTCGGAGTGTAATAATGCATACGCAGCGAAGTCGGCTGGCGACGGGAGCTTCTAGTTAAAAAGCTGAATCACAGGACCTCGTTCGGTCAAACAGTACAAAACAATCATTAGGTCATCTAGGCACACTGCAGAAGCAAGCCTTACGGGCTATTTCTGATGTACCATACAATGAACATACGCGTGATCTCTTTCTGAAGTTCAAACTTATCCCAGTGGACCACCTATATGAGTATCAGCTGATGTGTTCATTTAAACGTGAAACGACAAAGGGTATTACTCATATGAGGAACATCGCGAACTTGTTAACCAACCAATCATCTTACTTAAACCGACACACCGAGCATTGGGCAGTTCCGCGACCACGCACAAACTATGGTCTTCAAACACTTTCCTACTGTCTTCCTCAACGCTAAATAAATACAAACTATGCGATGAAAAGCTACTCTATGTTCCTAAAACCGCATTACTTCTACTGATGTTATTAATGTCAACCTTGCTTTTGTGTTTCTTGAAAGTGTGTCTTTCTTGCCGATTTTTATCAGTTTGCTCTGTGTATTTCTATTTTAATATTGCAACAAGCGGAAATTCTTGTCATGTTGCTGCTGTTACTCTACGGGGAGGTAGGACCAGTGAAGCTGCCGATACGCAACTTTTATCCCACCATCCTTGCTGTTTATGGATGTTTTGTACCTATGTGGCAATAAACTTCAAAACTTTAATGTCACTCGAAAAGTGAAAACGGCAAGAACAAGCAATTTCATA
>JALIZH010023985.1:0-37734 GCA_030522465.1 Rhipicephalus appendiculatus | reverse complement strand
CGCTGCACAACCGTTCACTGGCCAGCTTGTACAGCTCGCGCTGCACAACCGTTCACTGGCCACCCCGTATATATGGCCATGGATCTTGACCTCCAAGGTGGTGCCGGTGGGAGATTTCTCCTGTGCGTTGTTCAACAATAAAAATTCGCAGCGTGCGCGTTAACTAAAAGCGGACTGCGAGTCTCTGTGTCCAGTCGGAGTCTTCTGTCTCTCATTGCACATTAGCAGCGATTGTCATGTTCCAGTAGGAAACACCGCTCCATCGCTGCGTGCTTTACGCATCCCCAGTTTTAAATGCGAATGCATTTCAAGTGCGTGAGGGGCGCGCTCGCATCGCGGGAGCTCGGCGGAGCTATATATGAAAAAAAAATTACAAAAAAGAAAAAAAAAGAAAAAACAGGAAAAAAATAAGAAAAATCAAAAAATAAATAATAAAAAAATAAATAAATAAAAAAAAGAAAAAAAAAAGAGAAAAAAAAGCAAAAAAAAAACGCGCTGCGCCCTGCTCCCGACCGGGCTGCAGAAATTAGGCGCCTTTTCCTTCTTCGAACCACAACCACCATATATAAATGGAGTGAAGCGCGCGCGAAAAGCATTCGCAGTTCCTCACGATTCCCTTCGGGGAGGTGGGGGCATTTTTTTAAAATGTGCATTGACGTCAGCATGGCTGCACAGTGCAAACTGAACAAAAAGAGAAGGCACAATGCAGACACTGGGCTGTCCTCTCTTCTGTCTTCGTTCAATTTGTGCTGTGCAGCTGTGTCGACAATGAGTCAACAAGTGACTCAAGCTACAACTGAATAAGTATATTCATGACCTGGGCAGCTTGAGAATGACTTCATGCTTTTTTTCTCATGCTTTAGCATGTGCACTAGTACGTAAGCATTCATTTCACACAGATACAGCTCAATCACTTGGCATTGGATATATATATATATATATATATATATATATATATATATATATATATATATATATATATATATATATATATATATATATATATATATATATATATATGCATAGGCATGATTTTCTCTGTCGCATGCATTAGCATGTGCGCTAGTACATTGTGCATAAGCATTCTTTTCACACTGATACAGCTCTATCACTTGTCATTTGATACATATGCATAGGCATTATTTTTCATGTTCTAGTAAATATTTTTATTGAGGGATGTCATCATAACAGTTGTTCTTTTCTAAAGAAGCTTTCTGTCGTAAAAATAAATTTTGTCGCATTCCTAATGAGAGACCTATTTGTCACAACTTGACTGTACGCTAAGACAAGTCTCTGTTGTAGCACAACACCTTTGTTCCGTGTGACAAAATTTTATCGTATAGTATATGTACATTCCTACAGTAGCAGCCGCATCCTTGATGTGACTACACATTTTTCTCGTAGCACTGCAGCTCTCTGTTGTTGCACTACACATGTGACAGAACGCACTTCTTTTGTCATAACAAAAAAAATCGGACGCACAGTAAAAAAGTGTGTCGCCTCAACAACAATGGGCAGTAGCAACAGAAAATATTTTTGTAATAATACTCATTTCTGTTGTGCTCAAGACAAGTTCTGTTATTATTTTCAACTGGGTACTGAAATCAGGGCGTGGCACTGTGCCGGAACAGTTACGATTCCAGCGCTTCCCACTGCCCACAAGCAACCCAGCAGCGAAGCCAGCGCCCGGACCAGTGCGACACTGCTCTATAACCGGGGCCCTCATGGAAGTGCCAGTGAATCCGAGCGTGCACTAGTGTTCCTAGTGTGATCCAGTAGCAAGAAAAAACTGCTATTCTCCCGCTGGAGCTAGTACCACGCACTGGTTTTCACAATAGGCAGTCACGAAATAATACTGCTTGCTGTCTTTTTGCGCTAGTTCAGAGCACGGCTGGGCAGTATCGGGATGCAAGAGTGTCGTAATAGTATCTAAGACATACTAATGAGTACCTGTACAGAGATGCATTTAAAAATGTATTTGTATCACAGTGGTGAAATACTTTTACGATGTATGGATTCTATCGCGATACTATGCTGGTCGCGCGGCTGTGGTTATTTTTGTCGAAAATGATCACTCGTGTTCGCAAATGGGAAAAGGACACCTTTCTGTGCTACGCAAAGCAAATGTGCGCCCCCAGTTGGCGACGCAGGGCGGGTGGTGAAGGGTTTCCTGCACGCACAGAATGGTTCATGTGGTAAAACACCCGACGCAGCTGATGTCATAATAGCGGAAGCAGCATCGTCAGCCTAAACTACATGACTGTCTCTCATGGCTTGTGCATCACGTCTAATTAATTTTTCTGGGGGCAGCCCTATCGTGAGTTGAGTATTGTGTTGAAGCCGAACCGACAGGAGACAAAAGCTTTTGTTGCCTCCGTGCAGTTAAGGGAACAACCATCTCGCCAAAGGTGATCTGTGTAAAATAATCGTGAATTCCATTGACAGATTCGGGACACTTTCGGTATAAAATTTGCTGTTCCATGCGGAGAAAGTCTGTTCCATTGGCAGACTGAGAATGCTCCCTGTGTGTTTCATTGGCAGAGCTGGAGCAGCCCGCGTAGCCTATACTTCAGCAACACCCCCCCCCCCCCCCCCCGCTCTTTGCTTTGGCGGGAGCGCCTGAATTTCATTGGCAAATTTCTTCCCGTTACCCTCTGCCAGAGCGGAGTGCTCCGGTGCACAGTTTGTCAGCCAATCCAAGTCTGCCAGTGCATTTCACCATAAATGTATGCTTTCTCGCAATTCACTCGCGTTTGTTAGTCATTCCAGCGACATGGTTTACTTGAAAGTTTTGTCCACTGCAACATTATTCGCAATGTTACGCTTCACTTAAAGTTTTTTCAGGATTGTCATATTCCCGGAAATATAATATATTCCGGTATAGGGTAAGGTGGGCCAAAATGAGACGCGGGACAAAACGCGAAATTGTGACTTTGCCGACCTCTATAGCTAATACAAAAAAAGTCCGTTTCTTTGTTTCTCTACTTCAGCGATAGCTTCTGTTATTTGTCCACCTTTTTATGTGTAAAAGTTGATGATCGCTCACAGAGTTCGCGCGGAAAAAATTATGCGGCTGGTATCAGTGTGTTCGTGACCCGTCATAAAGGGGCGAAATTCTGCTCGGCCAAATTTTCAGATGCGTGCATGAAGCTAATCCGGCGTCAGTACAACAGTGCAAGTATTTATTTTTTACATTAGACTACTAGCTGCAGACCACCTGAAGTTTAGTTCATTTGGTGCCCGAGGACAAAGTGGATTGTAGATGCGAAGCATCTTATGCTTGGGGCTTTGTCCGTCTTCTGAAGGAAAAATTGTAGCGCAAAGCAAAACACGGACAGACAAAGAGCACGGGACTGGCGCTAACTTCCAACTGTGTTTATTGAAGAAACACACGTATATAAATACACAGCACAAGAGCAGCAAGGGCATGACACTCGCGATAATCAAGCAGACAACTCATCGGGAAATCATATCTGGGAACACCGTGAACAGGAAATCCTATCTGCAAACATTGCATTACAAGAATGCCACATGACTTGGCAGCCGCACGCGTGTTCAACACATTGCATTTTTGATACTGCTAGAGGAAGGGAAAAAAGACCAAAGAAAAAGAAAAAGCAACGGAAGTACCTGCAGATTTTTTATGTAGCGATAAGAACGGTGTGGATAAACGGAAACTGGAAAACGATCCGTCAAACATCAAAAAGGTGCTTCATCATAGATTACAGACAAAGTATTCCGAGCATAAGCAATCAAAAAAACATGAACAAACAAATGAACGTGTGCAAATGAAGCACGTGTGCTATTGAAACTAAAGTCTTAATAAGCAAACGACCACAATACTTAAGGGTCCAATCGGGTGTGTCATAAAAACAAGAAATTGCAACAAGAAACAATGGCAACAAGACTTAAATGTACATGGGGGCGTCAATAAAAGGTAAAAGTAAATAAAATGTAAAAAAAATGTACAAACGAGACAACCGGAAGGCATGAAAAAATTAAACCTGTCCTTCCAAGAAGGTCACTTCACTCTTCATGATTGTTATTGAAGGCGTGCTAATGCAGTTGTCACCGGTCTTTAAAATATGGTAGGCTTCAACTCTCTCCCTTTCCGTCCTATCTAATGCCCTCTTGAGGAAACTTGTGCTCGCAAACTCAGGTGTGCACCCGCATCTTTTCCAATGCTCCGCCAAATGCCCTACCGAGTTGTTCTTAACAGACAGCGCGTGCTCTCTGGCCCTCTCAATGTAGCACCGACCCATTTGCCCTATGTAAACTTTGTCGCACCTGAGGGGGATCTTATATACAACGTTAGTGGCACACTCAGTATAAGTTGTGTCATGTTTACCACATTTTCCTGCTCTTCCTTTTGACGTCATGGAGCATACCTTTGAGAGCTTGCAGGGAGCCGTGAACACGACATTGACATTGAACTTTGAGAGTACCTTTTTCAGGTTGTGCGAGATACGGTGCACGTATGGTATAGCTACCGTGGGTTGCCGCTCACACTCATTAGAGTCACCCCCCACAGCGCATGCGCGTCCCCTCCCCTCTCCTCTCCTACGGTCCCCCCATCCTTTCCTCTAGGAATCCTCCACGGAGCGGCGCGCACGACAGGTGGTGTGACAGCTGCATACTCCACTGAGGGCGCCAAGGTAGTTCCGCGGTATGAAAATGGAGCGCGCGCGCCTCATTCTCTCTCCTGTGCAGCGCCGCGATGAGCGCCCGGACCGCTGCCGTGGAATAAGAGCGGCGACGTTCCTCCCGCTCAAGCTAATGATCTCCCCGCTGCTTCGCATCCACACATGGTTCCTTTTAGCGGGAGATGGGGAATTTTTGTTTAATTCGAGCATGTGAGAGAGGCAAAACGCGACAAAAAAGGCATCGACTTGCCTTAGAGAGTGTCTTATTAATTGAACAATTTACTTACATTCATTAGATATTATATTTCTTTGTTTAGGAGGGTTAGGACTTACCAGAGAATTTCATATACAGCTTCCTGGGAGGAAAACGACATGAAAGAGCACTGATTGCTTTTGAGGACATGACTCCTCCATTCGCGCTGCATCGAGGTTGTTCCGCGCTCTCAAGGATGCTCTCAAGAGGCGCGTAAAAATTGTCAGAATATCTGAGTCAAGTCATTCACAAACACGTCTTGGGATCGTGTATAATGACATTTCTCCAATACCAAAAATTAAAAAAAACAAGCGCTAGGAAATCCGAATCCAGCACAGTTTTAAATGCATTGCCTCACAAAGCCCGGCTGACGAAGTTAAAAGCCACAAACCGTCAGAGCACTTCTGCATCAAAACGGCAAAAAGAGGCAAAGAAGATACGTCAGACCATATCTAGCCTCCGATCGTTGAATAATCCAATGAAGTGCAAGCGTTCAACAAAAAAGTCACGGTTTTGCCACTAGGGTGAAACAATGAATGTGATGCAAGAAATTATACTCCATCTCAGAAGTACCTTGCAGCACTGTGGAAGCTAGAGGGTTTGTTAGCCAACAGGAAAGGCGAAAGCCCCTCAAGACATGTTCATCCGCGTCGCGTCGTCTGCGCGTCGTCTCTTAGGTGTCGACTCGCATACCTAGTCGATAGCTGCTCCCCGCAGTTAATATAACAAGCAAAAACCTCTTCGGGAACGCCAGTTCCCCGTTTCTTTGATAGTCAGAAGCCCAATTGTACACGGCGCGTTGACTGGCGTTTGTGAGGAACGCGGTTATTTTTTTTAAACAGCATTCATATTAGCGCTTTCACCGGGTTCTTTTTTGACAGCACCAAATACATTATGCTACTACTCTTCCTTCATTCGGAAAATTCGGAAAATACTGGATATTTGACCTAAAACGCTCCGTAGATTCAGTCAACGCACTTTCAGCTGCCATCCCGTACCGTTCTTGAATGGAACAGGAAAATGTTGGCACGGAAAACAATATACGTATTGAGGGTGTTTCGCATCGTCAACGCATCACCGGCGCTAATGTTTTGGCGCCATCTGTTCAGTTGACATCAAACCACTTTTACCGCTCGGTACTGCATTGGTAGTCCTAGCAGCATCACAACAAACGAGCGATCTAAATAATAGCGAAGAAAGATACCTGTTGCTTTGTCCTCAGCGTCAGATGAGACTAAGCGATGACAGATTATACCACTTATGTCTTGCTCTCCGGGTAGAAAGCCAGTAAGAAGCACGAATTAGGATGGAAGTGGGCGGCCTGGCATGTACGGGGGCTGCCATGTTGCTGTGCGTCATCGCGGTTACGGTGGCTATTACGGTTAGCCGCCTGTATTATTTTAGAAAATGCGAAGTGCATTCGTGAAGGGCCTAACGTATCATCAATCGCTATAACGCATCATGCAAGAAACACGATGAAAACACTTGTACCTTGTTGACAGTGAAACAATTACGCCAGGAACTATATTATGTGCTGCGCAAGGATACTGCGTGTGTACGCCTCGTAGCTTTGGCAGTGCTGCAAGGTAGTTGTGAGGTGGAGTTTTTTTTTTATAGTTTGTCACACGAAGAACCACTTGCAACGCGCCGCCGCAGCAGAAAGAAGGACGGTCGAAAAGGACGCATAGGTATACACAGGACAAGCGTATAATTTAATTATTGTATCTGTAAAGTGCCAAGACTGAAGCTAGAAGGGGCGGCATGGTGCTCAGCGCTTTGCTTTCGGTATTAGGTTTATATATGTCACGCAAAATGCGGACAATAAAGGCACACCTCCCCGCCCGGCCCGATTAACAATATCCGTGCAACACCCCTGAGGACGACCGTTATTTGCACGCAATCGAGTTACGTTTGACTTCCGATACCTTTGAGCCTTCGTAATGTCGAAAAAGTCATGTATTTACACGGCGCATTTGTAAAGAAACGCATCGTACACGCAGGTTCACCAGTGGTAAATGTTCGGCGTGCTTTCGGCAGGATAATATATCAGCACACAGCTTTCTGAGCACTGCTAATTTTGCGATAAAGGAGCTCAGTTACTCTGAATAAACGGCCCCAGAAGACAGGATTAAGACAGAAGACATCAAAACAGGCCCGTATCCAGGGGGGGGGGGGGGGCTAGGGGCCCGGGCCCCCCGAAAATCGGAGGGAGGTGGGTGTTTTACCGCGAATAAGTAATCAAAATAGGCGGTTTTCAACAGGTGCCTCCCCCCCCCCCCAAAAAAAAAAATTAAAAAAAAAAGATTCTGGATACGGGGCTGCATCAGCATAAGGCGACTACCTTTCTGTTTCCTCTGTATCTTCTGGCGGTCGTTCGGCGTATTGTTAATTTGATGTACTAACTAGCACAGCAATAAGTTCGGCTCAATTACATCGAAATCGCGAATCTTCATTGTTGCAATAAGCCCGTTTTAAATTTTATATTATTGCGTACCTTACAGAAGCCGCTTCGGCAACAAGAACTAATCTTCAGTAGCTCTCAAGCGCATTTATGAAGCAAGCATCGATTAAAAGCATTGAAGTTTCGTTCGATCAAGACTTACGACGACCAGTCCTAGGCTTAATAATTATAGACAAGCAACGAACGCCGCATCGTAATAGCACCACGTTAGCCGGGTGCCGCCAATGCGCCAAGCAGTTCTTGTGCGCGGCGCAGCGTGCCTTCAGTACCGAGCGACTGCAGCGCCGCCGCTACTGTCGACGCGGCACGCATCAGGCGGCGAGGCGCGGTCACTCCACTCAACAATTCTAGTACACTCTAATTGGGTCTCTGGCGATGCTCACCGACTTGAGACCTTCGTAAGGAACCGTCTGCAAGAGATTCAGACTTTGACTCGATGCTACACTTGGCGGCACTGCGTGAGCGCAGACAACCCAGCAGACCATTTGACGCGCGGAATATCAGCAGCGGTTATAATGCAAGAGACCAAGTGGTAGACTCGACCTCCTTGGCTGGCCAAACCAGAAGGCAGCTGGCCTCTGAATCCTTGCCCTGCGCTGACGTTGCAGGAACTCAACAGCGAACTGGCGTCCGTGTGCCACACCGCAGTCTCACCGCAAGCCATACATCCACCGACACCACTACTGGACCTACCACCTCGCGACAACTTTCTGGCAGCACAGCCAAAGCTACGTGGGCGGAGCTTCTGCACATGTGTTACTACGCCAAGTAGTCCGTCCGCCAGGTGATTTCGGTTTCGGTTTCGGAAGCGCATCCAGCATGTGCGTTTTCCCACGAACATCCAAGGTTTATGATGTTATTTTTGAAATAGTGTATGAAAAGATAGGTTATATGTAGGTTTAATCGAAAGCTATGACAAGCCTTGAGATACTTATGAACGCAGCAGTGAAGGAAAAATGCGTGGAATCATTGCTGTGTTCTTCTGCGAATTCGAGCATAGCTAACCTGCCAGCGGTTCAAGCCCGCGTGTAAAGTGAGCACCGCTAGGGTAATGCTTGTATTTGCTTGCTTGCATTTCTTTTCAAAGCAATAAAATATTCTTCATTACTAAGGAACACAGGAAGCAGCTTTATTGAAGCGGTCAGATTTATTTTGAAAAAAAAATGGAAGGCGCACAACCGAGCAGGAACTGTGTGATAGGAAATTCAACGCAATGGCAAGAAACCATGACCTAAATTTCGGTAATACAGGGTCGGTATCGTCGTTTTCCTTCTTTTTGGAGACGCAACAACTTTCTGGACTCATGTTAGTTTGTTTGTGGACACGAAGTCATCGATGGGTCGCAGATATCTTGGCCACGACTGGTCACAGGCAGGCGTCTAACGTTCGTAAATCCACGGCCGTGGTAAATCCAAGCGGGCGAAACGCACTCCTTACTCGGCTAAGAACCTTTGTTTTGGCAGTTAGCCGCATAATAGACATGAACGCGCCTGTTGCCCAGGCTGCGAAACTTTTCACTGGTGATTTTATCCTCCAATATCGCTGTCATGTCAAAGCGCCAAGCACCGCTCCCGCCGTAGACGCCGACGGGTACAGTGTTAAAGTACGCGATCTTTAGCGTTATTGTATCAGCAATATCAGGCAACCGAAATACCAACCACGTATGGAATGCAATTTAGAAAAGGATCATTACTTTTACGTACAGTTTCCAATCGCAATATTGCTTTCAAGCAGCTGGTCTTGCTGAAGATTGACACGTCGCCGGTGCCACTTTCAAGGCGGCTATCGCGATGAGAGACCCAGTTGCGCCGACGGTATCACTCACACACAACTTTTTTCTCCGTGATAGCATATGCGGGGAACAAAATATTTGACGACGCACAGCTGTCTTCTTTTCCTTCTGCTCGATGAATACAGATCACCTAGCGAACGCGCACTCATCCTCGCTCATAAGCCGCGTGAACTTGCTCCAACCGAACGACGCCATCGTTGTTTTTTGGGGCAGGAAAAGGTGAAATGACACAGAAAACCAGAAAACTAGAAACAGCAAAAAACGAAACTCCCGAACGGAACAAGTTTTGCATAACAATGCGAACGATCTTGAGCATAATAACTACATCTTTTGTTTTTTATATTTCCTTTTATGCTACGTGGTACATAAAAGTTGCGTTCGCGCACTACATGCAGACGCGTAGTAAAAAAGTGCGTGATTCGGCTTTGTAGCTTTGGCTGTGCCACAGAAAGTTGTCGCGAGGTATAGAGAAGTGCAGCTCGCTCTCCAGGCTCCTCAGAGTAACCGGCTGGATTTCAAGGTTTGTTTGCAACGCCTCCCTAAACCAGCCAGCCTTGTCTGGACCGCTGACGTCTCTGGAATTAACGCGAAGCGATACTGGCTCAAGTTTGTCCAGAAAACCGGCCTTCCCAGCAGAGGTCGCTACGCGTCTGGCGGGCCAGCCTTTGCCACCAGGTTCCAGTGTTCTGACCCTACGGCCGGATATTGGACCAGGACGGGTTGCTCCGAGTTGGAGGCCGCTTACAGGAACTTGACGGACCAGAGGAGCTCAAACACCCAATCCTATTGCCAAACGACCACGTGTTTACGAGGCTCCTGATATCCGCGACGCATGTCCGTCTTCTACACGCCAGAGTTCAAGTTACGCTGCTGGACCTCCGATCAAGGTTTTGGATTTTAAAGGGCAGATGAACCGTTAAAAGGGTGCTTCAGTCGTGCTTGCCGTGTCATCGCCAACGTTTGCGTCCAGCGGCGGTCCCAGTTGCACCATTACCGAAAGACCGCATAACCGAGGCGTCACCGTTCGACGTCGTGGGAGTAGACTTTTGCGGCCCACTGTACTACGGCTGTACTCAACAGTCGGCGAAACTTTATATTGCCGTTTTCTCTTGTGTGGTGACGCGGGCAGTTCACCTAGAATTAACCTCGGACATGACAGCACACTAATTTCTTCTTGCATTTCGCCGATTTACGTCTAGGCGGTGCGTTCCATCTACCGTTTATTCGGATAACGCCAAGACATTTCGCAGCTGTTCCAAGCAACTGCGATTCCTGCTCAGCGAGACCGTGCAAAACCATGCAAGTACCCATCGAACCTATCGGAAGTTCATCGCCGAACGAGCCCCGTGGTGGGGAGGTTTCTGGGAGCGGATCATGCCGACACTTAAGGATGCACTCAAGCGCTGCCTTGAACGAAGCAGCCTCAGTTATGAAGAGCTGCTCACTGTGCTGGCTGAGGTGGAAGCGATAGTCAACTGCCGCCCTCTGACCCAACTCTGCGAGGACGACGAGGATTGCAGAGGCACTGACGCCATCGCATTTCTTAACCAGCAAGCGTGTTGTGAGACTGCCAGCAAGGACAAGCGACAGTTTGCCTAGTTCCACCGCACATGACTTGCAAAGGAGGGTCAAATACAGAGACGAGCTTCTGCACCGATTGTGGACACGGTGGAAGAAGGAATATTTACTTCTCCTGCGCTCCGCCCATCACTGCCAGCCGTCGTCTTCGTCCCAGCTGCACGTCGGTGACTTGGTGGTTGTTAGGGACAACAACGTGCCAGCGCTGCGATGGAAGCTCGGCAGAGTAGTCGAGGCGTTTCCAGGCAGAGACGGCCTCGAGAGGTACTTCAAGATCGCCTTCCCAAACGGCCAGCAAGTTCGTCGCGCCGCTCAACGGTTGTACCCTTTGGAAGGCAAGCGACCACGCCGTGGCCCCGGGAGGATGTTGAATTTACCGCGGGAACACATTGGTGGGAAACGCTATGCTGAGCACCAGACGCGCGAAGAAGCGAGCGCAGGGCGGGGGCTGCACGTGAGCACGCAAAAAAAGTAAAAGAAGTGTTCAACCAGGGCAACGCGGGTGTCGGTCTCTTCTCTGTCTCAACAAGACATTTTAGATGGTGACACAGTGATTGTCCCTTTGTCATGAGTAAGGAGAAAACGAAGTGGGAGGAGAAGCTCGCGGAACAGGCACGAGCGCGTGCATGGAGCAGCACACGGCTGGAAGCGCGTGACACGAGCCGTAATGCCAGACGAATGCGCGATGAGCTGACATTGCTTGCGTGGCTACGACAGAAGACGGTTGCATTGGTAGCTACGTTCTACCGACGGGCGCAGCGGACGTTCGATTTCGGAGGCCGCGACGCTGGCACCCCTTGGCGTGGCCGTTGACCTCGGCGACGCTCGGGCGAGGCTCCTCGGAGGTGCTGCAGTATCCTTCGGCTGGTCCGGACGCACCCGCCGCAGTCCCCCTTCGAACATCGGCCCGCAGCAATCCCCGGGACGCCACGTCGTCACTTCGAGTAGGGAGCCGGTTTCGTACTTGGCCTAATCGAAGCCCCTGCCACGTAATCGACGGCGACCAGGAGGAGGCTTACGGCAGCGCGGCTGACCGTGATGCAGCAGAGCGACGGTTGCAACAGGATTGTCAGCAACAGCGGCCGCGGACACAACACAACGGAGGTTTGACTCGCGGCGACCGAAGGAACCGAGTAAGCGTGTTCGAGTGTTCGATTCGGACTGACGACGAGGCCTAAGTGGCCAGACTGCGGTTAGGCGCAGCTGAAACTGGCTAGTTACTTTTAGAGATGTTTTGCAGTGTGGGTTGTTCTTTATTGAGTATTAAGTTGTATATCTTAGTTTTTTTTCCTTGGTTGTAAATAAACATTGTTTCCTGTGCCTACCAGCGTCCTCTCACGATGTATCTCCACTGACACACGCCTCCAAGATCTGTGACACCCTTGCGAGCGGCGTATTTTTCGATGAATCGCCATCCAATGTCGTCTAGTGCGGTTCTCACGTGGTAATGCAAGCATCACCAACTACAACACGACGCTAAAACCACTACTGCTGCCAGAGGGGACCACTTTTGCCAGCATTTCCAAAGAAGCCCATGTATGTGTCATGACTGTTTCACCTGCCTCGTCATTCTCAAAGCGTATGCCCGCGGAAGGATCACCTTCCGCTCTCAAGGCAACCTTGTGTAAAGATCTCAATTCAACAAAGACTGATGCCTTGCTAACCATCCTCATGAAAAACAAGATTTGCTTTGACGTTTGCTCGGATGGCCTGGGTCAAACAACAGTTGCCACTCATCGTACGGACACCGTAGGTTCTCGCGTCATTGGCCGCCATCCTGACCATGTGTCAGGTTCTGAACGTATGGTCATAGAAGAACAAATCAACGACGTGGTCGCACGCAACGTTATCAGGCCTTCGGCAAGCCCATGGTATTCTCCTGTTGCGCTAGTTAAAAAAGATGGCTCGGTGCAATTTTACATTGATTATAAAGCACCGAACAAATTTACCCGTACGTACTTCTATCCAATGCCTGGCATCGACGACACTCTTGATACTTTCTACGAGGTGCCGAGTGCTTTTTAAGTCTCGACTCGCGCTCTGCTTATTGGCAGAATCCGATGCACGAGTCCGATAAAGAGAAGACTGCGTTTGCCAAGTGAAATGGGCTATTTGAATTCAAAGTAATGTCTTTTGGCCTATGCAATGCCCCAGCCACATTCCAACGAATTATAGAGGAGGTACTGCATGGATTAAAATGGAAGAACCGTCCTTGCTACGTGGACGACATCGCCATATTTTCGTCCAGCTTCTCACAGCTCCTGGAACGGCTAGACGAAGTACTAACGTGTCTAGCTAAGGCCGGTCTTCAGCTGATGACTAAGAAGTGTCGGTTTGCCAATCGCAGCATCAAGGTATTAGAACACGTCATCAGTAAGCATGTCATTGTGCCCGATTCGGACAAGGTTGCCGCAGTACTGCACTTTCCTACAACTACCACACCTAAAGAATTACGCAGCTTCATTGGCTTAGCTTCGTACTTCCACCACTTCGGGCGTGATTTCGCCACCATCGCAACTTATCTGCACAAACTTCTGACCCCGAGCGCACCCTATGTCTGGTCGAATGACTGCGAAGCGGCCTTTCGCACTCTCAAGTGATGCCTCACATCAAAGCCGGTGCTTCGCCATTTCGACCCTGCAGCACCTACTGTCCTGCACACGGACGCAAGTGGACATGGCATCGGTGCTGTCCTGCTTCAGCGGATCCATGCTTCAGGAGAACAAGTCGTGGCCTACATGAGCCGCACTCCTTGTGAGCGAAACTACAGCCTCACCGAACAAGAACGCCTCACCATCGTGTGGTACGTACAAAAGTTTCGCCCTTATTGATGCGGCCGGTATTTCACAATTGTCACTGACCATCATGCTCTATGTCGGTTGTTGTCTCTCAAGCATTTCTAGGGACCCTTGGCCGTTGGGTGCTTCGTATCACTACAGCATCACATATAGGTCGGGTCGGCAACACCAAGATACCAGCGCATTGTCGCGCTGCCCGCTCTCGCCAAGCGCGCAAGTGTCACCTTTCATCTGTTCGTCACCGGCCAGCCAAGTGACCAAGCAGACGGCTGTTAGTCCGAAAGTGTCCCTTGCATCGGCGGACCTCCGTAGGTCTCCCCTCTCTCTAACATGCCCCACACACTGTCCCACAATCATCGATCGGCTCACTGACTTATCCCGCGCCCCCAACAGCCGCTTGAGACGACAGCTTCCACGTTTCAAACTTCAAGATGGAACATTATGTCGGCAAATTTATCCATCCTCTCGGTAACCAATCGGTCCCGCTCGTCCCTCGCTCACTTCGTCTCCAGGATTTTACAAGCGTTTTATGACGACGTGACAGCTAGCCACTTAGGTTTTCACAAGACTTACGATCGCATCAAGATTCCGTGCTTTTGGCCTGGACTCTCCATTTTGTGTGGCCAAGTACGTCGGTTCCTGCGCGTCATGCCAGCAGCGAAAACGTTCGACGTCTTTCCCGAGGACCTTTGCAACCTCTGCGGGCCCGTCCACTTCGTTTGATTTCCTGGGCATCAACTTATACGGACCCCTTCCGCTTATGCCTGCCGGTCACCGTTGGGTTGTTACTGCCGTGGACCACCTTACTCGCTACGCGGATGCGGCAGCTCTTGCCTCTGGTGCTACCTCTGAAGTCACCGATTTTGTCGTGCGCGCCATGATTTTGCGCCATGGCGCCTCTCGTGTGCTCCTTAGTGACCACCATTGAAATACATTTATTTCCCATGTCCCGGCTGAAGTCCTGCAGGCCTCAAACACCGTCCACAACACCACATAAGCCTATCATCCGAGAACAATTGGACAGAGCGTTGTCGCCTAACTTTGTCGCACATGCTTTCCATGTACGTCCAACAAGATCACAAAAACTGGGACAGTATGCCTCCTTTCGTCCTGTTCACATAAATAGTGTCATGCAACGTACGACGAATTACAGCCCGTTTTTCATCGTGTATGGTCGTGCACCGACTTTTGTACTAGACATCTGAAGCACAGTATCACAGTGATGCCTGTTCCAAGGAATGTTCACCCCATTCACAATGTGAGCAGAAGGCAAGCAAGAGCCAAAGCCCTTCTAGAAAAAGCTATAAATCAGGCTAAAGATCGTCGTTTGTCCACGTGGCTTACATGTCCAATAAACAAGCCTTCTCAACAGTACTTGTGAACGGCAAAGGTGAAATCATTAACTCGGCTTCCATGTACACCACAGAATCAGAAATTGCCGAGCAACTAGCCATCGCATTGGCACTTTTAGATCCAAATAGATCGAGGATGCACAGTGATTCTAGGGCAGCTGTCAGAGCATTTGCCAAAGGAGTAATTTCGAGACAGGCTCTGGCAATTCTCAAGGGAAAGGTAATTACACCGCACACGTTCATCTGGTTTCCTGCTCAATCAACAGTGCACCCACGAACCTCAACGAATCTACCCACAATGCTGCACGAGGACTTGTCAACCGTACAGCCACATGACAAGAAGAGGCTGAGGTTTCAGACTGCAGGGATCACCTCCTCTTACCACGAAGTAACCGAACACTTCTATCCGGGATGGAGGGTCTGCCCCCCTCCACACAGTAAACTAAAGAGAGCTCAGGCCATTAGGGCTATGGCTCTTCCAAAGAAGAACTTACCCGAAGCCATTGTTAATAATCAGATTTATCCGGAGTTCACTATTCCTACAGCATGCGATAAGTGCCACGACACCATAGATCTAACTCATATGCTCTGGCGTTGCACTGCGTTAGACAGCGACAAGGAAAATACGGAAGAACGGTGGGACGCAGCTCAACGCAGTCCGACATTGCACGGACAGTTATGGGCAGTCCAACGGGCCCGGGAAGCGGCCGAAAGGCTAGGTCTTTCGGTTCCAACGTGGCAGCGGCCCGCTTCGGGCTAAGACACTAGCGCGACCTATTGGACCCTAATAAAGTTATTTCATCCCTCCATCCATCTTGATTATGCAGCACATAACCACTAACATAGAATGTTAGGTGCTATGCGAACTGTATATTGTTTTCAACCATCGTAAACCAACAGGGTCATTCTAAGCCTAGAGCCCCGCTGTGGGGGCTGGTACTTCCCAGATATTGCTGATAAAATTTGTGCCTTTCCGCTGTACCTTATAAAGCATTCTATATATTATTTCTGCATCAAAACAATTTTTTGTTTCCTTGATGCCCTCTCGAATTTTGCACACTTTTATTAAGCTATGCATAATCGAGAAGTTTCTACAAAAAACTGTGTATGCTGATCTGAAAAACTGCTCTTGCGTCACTGTAGTAGGGGTTCAATTTGGATGTCCTGATATAAGAATTCCGATTTTTTTGTTTCACTGGCAGTTACATATTTTGAAAAACAAGAAAAACTGTGAAAGTTCACAATTTTCTTATTAAACACACTCATGACAAATTGAAATATATGTGTGTCCTTCACATAAGTGTACTTATCTTCAATGAGTTGTGTTGGTGGGCCAAAGATACTTCAAATCTTGATGCAAAAAATGTGAAGCAAAAAAATCTGCGGTTTCTATTTTTGTGAAGCACATTTATTTCATAGACATTGCCACGCGCGTTTCTTTTACGGCATTCGGTTTCCGCCCACAAAGACTATCAGCAGTACTTGGCGCAGACCGCGCCTTATTGTTCCAGAAGCTTCTCGGTTGTAGTAGATCGTTTTGTTAAGATTGCACACAAGACTGCAACACTCAAGATTATTCCAGAGCTTGCGCGACGACTAGTGATAAAGCTACAATGTTCGATGCGTGATTTATAAAAGCCGGCGCGTTCCAACGATGTTCAGTTCATCGACGGCCGACGCTCTGTTCGCCGCTATCAGTGCCAGCGTGTATTGTTGTAATCTTACTTTCTGTTTCTCGGCCACAAGTTCGGCCCAAATAAACAGTTTCATCTTGGACACGTCGCCTGCTGCCTTCGTCGACGTCACGACCACGTGACGATATTACCCAAGCACAATATTTTCTATGTGGTATTTCTAGAACTCTTCGTTGCTAAGAAATGATGAAAGTCACTTGAAATTATATTTCCTTTTTAACATGAAAATAACTTTTGATAATAACCCAAAGTTGGCTCCGGAGATTTCGCAGTATTGCGATTTGTCCACGCAGAACTGGCACTTTGGCAGCTGACACTTGCCAGAGGCATTGAAGGAGCAAGCTATTTGACGGCAGCTGGTGGCAACTCAAAAGTCTTGTCGCCTTGATTTCATAGTTTCAAGTACTGGACATTCGTCACTAATGTGGCCACGCTTGGCCTGCCTAATGAAAAAATACAATCCCAGATAACAGTAATGGCATTGTTGACACATCGTCCTACAGGGCCATCTCAACTAAAATGCCAAGAAAAATGTACAGGGTGAGAGTTCATTAATACATCCCTCATCACTTCAGATAATCCGGATGCGTTCATCGGTGCCGGCTAGCATATACATTGTTTAATGCTGCGAAACTCTCGTTCAAACCATCGGCCATCGCTACAACCGTCGACGACGCCACATGGAATACCAACCCGGTGACCGTGTATGGGTCTGGACGCCAGTTCGCCGACGGGGACTTAGCGAGAAGCTTCTTCGACGATATTTCGGACTAGAGCTGTGCGCCGCCGGGCCGCGCCGCCGCCGCCGCCTCTTTTTGCTCACGCCGGTCACGCCGCCGCCGAAGTTTCGAGAGTGACCACGCCGCCGCCGCGCAATAATTGCGGCGCGCCGCCGTTAGTCTTTTATTTTAACCCGAACGGGGAATCTGGACATAAAATACAACACTTCGCCAGAGGTGCTTTTCTCGATGTTTCCATGTAATGGAGTCTCCATTTCACCCACCGCTCGTTGGCGGCAGCTCGCCCAGCAACGCGCCCTCTCTTTCCATTTCTTCTTCTTCAATGTCATTTTGACGTCCCGAGGATTTCACAACTCTCGACTCAAATTAGAGGAACGGAATGCGCTTCAACCATAGAGGGGAAGAAAATAGGAGAGAGTGCGCCTAGAATCTATAAGCCAACCTCGTATGAAGGCGCTACCTCTTCGGGCTCGTGTCACAATTCCCGCCACGACCTTGTTTCGTTTCCTCTTTCTTGGTGAGCTCATGGGAAGAAAAAAAAGGCGGCAGATCCCACGCACTGTGGGAATCGATGTAATGCGAAGCAGCCAGGAGGGAGCAAATCATGCTTTACATAATTTGCATGTCATGTTTTACATGTTAGGAGCTGTCATTTCTGTTCATCACACAGTCACGTCACGCAATACCAATTTTGGTGTATATCAAGCTAGCGAACTGGACGCAAGCGCACCATGAGCGTGGCATGTAAATGGCGTTGTAGATGACATGCATGCCAAGATCTTCATGTTATCACCTGCCACTTATGTTTGTTATACAGTCATGTCACTCAATACCACATTTGGTGTATATCAAGCTAACGAAACGGCCGCGAGCGCGCCATGAGCGTGGAATGCAAGTCGTGTCGCTCATGAAATGTCATGATTTCCATATTACCACTTGTCATTTATGTTCGTCCTACAGTCATGTCACTCAATACCAAATTTGGTGTATCTCAATCTAACGAAACGGCCGCGAGCGCACCATGACCGTGGCACGCAAGTCATGTGGCACATGACAAGTCATGATTTACATATTACCACTTGTCATTTATGTTCGTCATACAGTCACGTCACTCAATCCGAAACTTGGTGTATGTCAAGCTAACGAAACGGCCGCGACCACGCCGTGAGCTTGTAATGTAAACCATACTTTTCATGACAAGTTAGTCATGATTTTCATGATATGACCACCCATTTATGTTCGCCATACAGTCATGTTATGCCATACCAAATTTGGTATAAATCCCATTAAGGATACGGCCACAACGTCGTAGGTGGGTGGGTGGATGGATGGATGGATGGATGGATGGATGGATGGATGGACGGACGGACGGACGGACGGACGGACGGACGGATGGATGGATGGATGGATGGATGGATGGATGGATGGATGGACGGATGGATGGATGGATGGATGGATGGATGGATGGACGGACGGACGGACGGACGGACGGACGGACGGACGGATGGATGGATGGATACGCTGCTCAAAATCACCGAAATTCGCTATAAAATGCTGCGCATTTAAAAAAGTTCACGAGCGCACGCGCCCAGCGTCCACAAACCAACCTCCTCCGACGCCTCTCCCTCTTAGTGCTCCATGCTCTGGTCACAGTTCCCAGCATGCTCTTGTTTCATATTTTTATGACTGCTAGGTCCTGTAGTGGACTGTGCACTTTGGCCGCAGCTGTCTGGCAGGAGTTCGGCAACCAGCACGCTCCTTGTTTCCGGTTGTTCTTCCGCAATGTCATTTTGATATCACGAAGCTTTCACAACTCTCGACAATAATAAGAGGGACGGAATTTGCTTCAACGCAACGAACGCAGTGCCCAGACACCCATTTTTGGGCGTACATCGCGGAGGCCGTGCGTAAAATCTGATCGCGTAAGCCATCGAATTAGGTTTAATGCGTCGGCCCTTCTAACGCAGCTATGAAGATCGGTACGCGTTCTCTGCATCGTTCTCAAACATCTGTCGTTCTCAAACATCTCTTTCTGTACATTTCGTCCACTTTCTTCTTACACTGGGAACGTGCTGGCGGGTACGGTGCATCGACGAGGTCAAGAGCTAACATAACGGCTCACCGCTTTTTCGAGTAACTGAATGCGCTGTGCCGAAATGGACTGTGGACATCATTAGATGGACACATCGAGAATCGCTCCCCGGAAGTTGTCTCTTTCTCTAGAAGTCTCAAGAGTATTGCCTAACCTCAACGCTGCGGCGTCGCTGGATAGCATATTCGTGCAATTTTGGACTTACTACATTTAGCATAGATAACCAAAATAGATAAGTAGTATATATCGAGGGTTTAACGCACGTTTGTCCTTTTTTGCTCGAGTAAATGGATAAATAAATAGATAAATAACGGCAAAGAAAAATTAGAATAATTGATCGCTGAGCATTTTGGTAGGTATTCATGTCAAAACGACACGACGTGAAAACCTAGACACAAGAGTGAATTCAAGAGAGTAACCAGTTAACTCTCACGTAGACCGTCACGCGCAGCTGACTGATAGGTATCGCATCTTGCCTGGGAATGCGCCAATAAGTATTTTAAGCGCGGGAGCACTTTAGGTACCCGGGCTGTTGTATGTTGACATCGCATACGCTCTCATAATATGCTGTCGTAGCTTGGCGAAACGCAGGCAAAACCACTTATTTCATCGCTATCTGTAGGATATTGAGAGCGCGTTCGCGCCTATAGGAGACGTCGTCTTCCTCTTGGTCTTCGAGCGCCTTGATAATATTAAGTGCGGAGCACGTTAGGGGCCGGGCTATGATATGTTGTCATATGCTGTCATCGCTTAGCGTAACACAGGCAAAACCACGTATTAAGATAGGAAAGAAGAGGAAGCAAGCAAAAGATAGAAACGGAGAGAAAGAAAGAAAAAAAATAGGACGACAAATAAAAAGAGCAAGAAAACGAAAGAAATAGATAAATAGAGGGGAACAAAAACATTGAGAGAACATAACGTAGAAAAAACGGAAACAGAAAAGAAAGAGGAGGAAAGAAACAGAAAACCGAAAAAGAGACAAAGAGTGCTGCCCAGTTTCGCACTTTCTTCAGGTTTGGCACCACTAGTGCGAAGTTGCCTTAATTTTTTTGTGTACCTTCATTTCCGCCGCTGTACAATTTTTCACTTAGCGGCGTTTGCGGTGTCTTGACTACTCTCTTGTGTCCGTGTTTGCAGGCCCGGTCTATTTAAGGCCCATAGACAGCCTCTGAAAATACAACATCGAGCTCGTTATGACGGCGACGGCAAAATCAGCCGAGAGTGTCCATAATATATATATATATATATATATATATATATATATATATATGGCACAAAGAAGAATAATTCAGAAGACCAATGAAACCGACTGGGGATTCGAACCAGTGACCCCCTCGCTCCGCAGCGCGTTGCGTTAGACCACTCAGCCACGCACCGTGCATGCGCCGGCATTCTACCGACAAGCTATTTATAGACACCACTTACCGCTGGAGGTATCCAGGTCTCGCGGGAGCTTGAGCGTGTTTTCTATCACGCAAAGTTCCTGTATTTTTTTTTCAATTTGAAAACTGCCCTTGTAATGCGCACAAAAAAGGGGCCCCTTTCTGTACCCACTCGTGATGTGGAACGAAGAAAAAAAGAACACCGCGAGCACCTTCAGTCAGACGCCACCGCGTGGCAGAACACGCAGAGGGGTCGTTCCGCGCGCCGCACTTTAAAACAAGAAATATCTAAGAGCGTCGGCTTCTTGAGTTGTCGACACTTTCAGTGTGTTGCTCAAACACAAAGGCGTAAGAACTGTGATAGTTAGTTCTCGCTTGTCCTGTGTATACCTGCGCGTCCTTTTTGAGCGTCCTTCTTCGTGCTTCAGCAGGAAGCTGCAAGTATCAAGCTGCTTGTCGTTCTACGTGAGACGTTCCGATTTCTTGCTATCGGATTCATTGCTTCGCCCTTGCGACGAAACTGGGATTTTCTTGGCGCTTTTCTTGACGCCAGAATGGTGATCCACATTAAAATTAGGGCACATACTCTCGACTGGTCTATAGAGAAATGTCAGTTGTAAATTGCATTTTATCCTGCTTTGCCATGCATTCGCCCACCTGTTCTTCCTCCCCTCGCAAGATTATCGTGCACGATGAACTGATTTCGCTCCATTTTATGAGTTTCCGATTGTTCAAGCGCAAATAACAGCGTGTAGCCGACAAGCTTGAAATTCTGATTGGCTCAAAAACTCAGCGCTAACATTGTACACGTGCTTTATGAAGAAATAAGCGTCGATGAGATATCGCCTGCAAGAATTGTAGTGAAAGCAAGAGCGCGACCAATGGAAGAGGTGCCGAATTATTCGACTCTTCCAACAGACGAACTCTGTGCAGCGAAGACGATGCAGCTCTCCAAAAAAAAAGGCCAGCCTGCTTCAATGTTTTTTGTATATTTTTTTGCGATAATAATTATATGGACACTCTGTACAGGTTTTCATCGTCGCCGTCATGTTCCGTATTAAGTCCAAGTCATTAACTTTTGCACACACATCGATGCTGTACCCGCTAGTAAAAGCTCGCGAGCGCTAACGAGGAACACGGCTGAAGCATAGATTGAAGAAGCTGCCCATCTCCGTCGCACGGAGGGCGCGTGCAATAACATCACTCCGCGTACGAGGCCTGCCGTCTATTGCTCCTCAACCAGAAAGCAAGTGCCTTGTGCGTCTGTCGCTGGACGAAGTAGTACGAAGGGACGTCGGGGTAAAGGGGCTGCGTGGCTCGAGCCGCAACTGTGAACTTTGACAATTATTTATTTATTTATTTATTTATTTATTTATTTATTTATTTATTCAACAATACTGCCAATCCCATTCGGGATCATTGCAGGAGGAACACATACATAAATTGTCGCTTACAATAGTCATAAAAGAAAGAAAAAAAAGACGTAGTAAATTGTTAGTTTCTTAGTACATGACACTCTTGGCATTGCTGCATATTATACAAAATAACTTCCGCAGAAAACCACTGCGGCTCAAGTACTGAAAATAAAATAAATCACATCAAATTTTTACACAAAAGCAAAGTTAGCATAGGTTCAGCTGCAGCTGATACACTAAAGAAAAAAAGAACATTTACAATACTAAAAGTACATACATTTTGCGTAATAACCAATGCACAATAAAGTGTAATTTCTAAAAGGGAAAACTTAAGAAACGGAAGGGCTATGCAATTGTGTGGTCATGAGCGCGTTTTGTAATGACGTTACAAATGTGCTTATGGGACATAGTATTAGTGGTCGATTTATCTAATTCATTCCATTCTCTAATTGCACGAGGAAAGTAAGAGTATTTTAGGCAGTTTGTGTTGGTTGCGTATTCAATCAGTGTTTGGGAGTGTTTGCGTCGTGTTGGTCTTGTAGTGTTTAATGAGATGAACTTGGTTTTATCGATCTTAATGTCTCCATTCAAACATTGGAATAGAAACTTCAATCTTGCTATTTTAGCTCTGTTTTCTATGGTTAGTAATTTAGCTTGCTTTTAACAGTTCTGTTGGCGAATCCGTTCTCTTGTATTTATTGAATACAAAACGAATCGCTTTCCTTTGTATGCCTTCTAGTTTGGATATGAGTGTTTTTGGTATGAGGAAACCACGCAACTGTGCCATATTCTAGTAATGGTTGAACTAGTGTAGTGTAGGCCAGTAGCTTTGTTTTGGATGGTGCGAGTCGTAGTCGATGTCTAAGAACAAAAAGCCTTTTTAGGGCTGATGACGTGATGTTTCTTATATGGGTTTCGCACCTGAGATCGTGTGACAGTGTCAGTCCAAGGTATTTGTGTTCGTTCACTTGTGGAATTGTGATGCAGTTGATCGTGTAATTGAAGTCAGATTTCGCCTTTTTACGAGTTGCTGAGGGTACAGCAGACTTTTTCATGTTAATCTTCATTTGCCATTCCTGACACCAGTTGTGAACACAGCTTAGAGCTTCGTTAAGTGTCTCTTGATCTGACGTTGAATTTATTTCGCGATATAAGATGCAGTCATCTGCAAAGAGTCGAAATGTTACATTGTTTATGGATGATAAATCATTTATGTACAAAAGGAATAACATAGGCGCGAGAACGCTTCCCCTGCGGTACCCCTGATGTGACGGGTTGTAATGAGGATGCTGCATCGTGAATTTGCACAAACTGTTGCCGATGTGTTAAGTAGTCCTGGATCCAATGAACAATGGGACTGTCACCCAAAACGGAAAAAAAGTTTGAGGACTAGCTTTCTATGGGACACACAGTCGAATGCCTTAGTAAAATCTAGCAGAACTAGGTCTGTTTGCTTCTGGTTGTCAATTGCTAGCGACATATCATGCATTAGTTCAACCAGTTGTGTTGCTGTTGAGCGCCCTCTACGAAAACCATGCTGACACGGCGATAAAATGCAATGGTGTTCAACGTATGCGATTATGTGTTTTAATACTATATGCTCTAGAAGCTTGCATACTGTACATGTAAGGGAGATGG
The DNA here is from genome assembly GCA_030522465.1 of Rhipicephalus appendiculatus. Taxonomy (NCBI): domain Eukaryota; kingdom Metazoa; phylum Arthropoda; class Arachnida; order Ixodida; family Ixodidae; genus Rhipicephalus; species Rhipicephalus appendiculatus. The sequence continues at coordinate 13,896 of JALIZH010023985.1, read as the reverse complement.
GCCTATAGTTTGAGACATCGAACTTAATTCCAGATTTGTGCACAGGGATGATTTTGGCTGTCTTCCACTCTCCAGGAACAGAGCACGAGGCTAATGCACAAATATTTTGACAACCATTCGGCATATCGCTTCAAAAAAGTATTCGAAATGTTGTCTGTTCCCGTCCCCTTTCTTGTGTTCAACTTTAGCAACAGGATTAGCACTCCCTGTGTGTTTACTGAGAGGGCTTCTATTGGTTCACGAATACATGGTTCGATAGAAGGGTCCTTTCCGTTGTCAGAGGTAAAGACAGACTGAAAGTAATCATTAAAAGAGTGTGCCAAGCTAAGGTTTTCTTCGTACGATGCATTGTTTTCATCCCGCTTCTTTGGATTTATGTGATCCCAGAATTTTCGAGGTGCAGTACTAAGAAACTTAGGGAGAGTATTTGAGAAGTAGTTATTTTTCGCTGACCGAATTTTTAATTTCATGTCTGTAATTGCGGTGTTCATACTAGCTTTTGTAAGAAGTGAAGGTTGTAACTTTAATGATTTTCTAAGCCTCTTAACCTTGCGCTTAGCGTGTATTATTTCGCGGGTAATCCATGGGTTGGTACTGCTAGACTTTTTGTTTTTGACGGCACGTAGTTGCGTATACAGAAAAGTATTATGTACTTAAACTTGTTCCAGAGAACGTCAACTGAGGTGGAGGCGTCGGCTGAGAGTTCTTCGAACGAACTGTACTGCAACATCAGGTAGTCAAGTATACTTGTGTCGTCCGCTTTTGAAAAATCAAGGAAGGTTTTTTTGTGGTTTTGGAGCTGGGAAGGAACCTTGTATTGGCACGGAACAATATATTAGATTGTGGTCGGATATGCCATCCAGTATTTGTATATTAAGTTTTTCTTGATCAAATTGTTCACTCAAAAAAACTAAATCTAGAATGTTTGACGTAGAATCTGTAGTGCGCGTAGGTTGATCCACAACCTGCCGCAGGTTAAAGTGCAGCATCATGTTGCACAGTAATTCTGAACAGGGCGATGGAAGAAGCAAGAATTTCCAGTCTATATCTGGTAAGTTGAAGTCCCCAAGCAGGATGAGTTTGTTGTTTGATACATAGCGTTGTAGATAATTATGTAGTGTGTGGATGACGTCACTATCCGCTGAGGGACTACGATAAACACAGCCGACAGTGGTAAAGTGAGAACCAAAATCTAGCCTACAAAACACCGCTTCAACGTCATCGATTCGAGGTAGCAGTTTGAATGAAATTCTTTTCTTGATTATTAGGGGCGACGCCACCCCCCCCGTGTTGGCCTGTCTTTTCGTATAATCCTGTAATTAGGTGGAATTAGCTGGTCATCGTTTATAGTTTCTGTGAGCCAGGGCGCGGTCATGGGGCGCGGTCATGAGCGCTGGCGAGCGCGCTAGCTCGGTAGGGATCAGTAAACGGCTGGTATACTCTTCTAAGCGCTGTGATCTCACCGCTTCGTGCTGCGAGCACTGATACGACAAACTGCAGGAAAAGCGCTTCTTTCACGTGAACCGGCCGCCGGCGTTTTGCTGTTTCGTGAGATCGGATGAAAAAGAGTTAGCTCGTTATAACATTGCGACTATGTTCCTATCGCATTCACTGTTTCGCCCTTTCGGGGCAACGTTTTTTTTTTTTTTTTTTTTTCCAATTCAAGGGTCAAATTTCTCGCCCCCACCAACTCTTGAGCCACCCCCCTTCCCGCGCCGCGCCGCCGCCGATCCGATGAACCCCTCGCCAAGTTGCCGCGCCGCCGCCGGAGGTGCAAACACCGGCGCGCCGCTGCTGGGGATTTTAGGACCGGCGCAGAGGTCTACTTCGGACCCTACAGGATACTTCGACGTCTCGGCGCACTCGACTACGAGGTTGTCCCTGACGGCATTACGAACTCTCAGCGGCGCCGTGTGCGACCTGAAGTCGTCCATGTCGTGCGCCTGAAGCCATATTACGCGCGTTAGTGAACCTGAGGACTGTCATTTTTGCTTTATTATTGTACTTTCGTGCTTGTCCTAATTGTACGTTCTTACTTTCTTATTGCTTTTTTATTGTTGCATGAATCCCCCCCCCCCTCCCGTGTTCTGTTTTAGGCATCGGGACGATGCTTTTTCAGAGGGGGGCATTGCGACGCGCATTTAATATTATACTTCTGCTGTATTTGGTTTACGCCCACAGAGACTGTAAGCAATGCTCAGCGCAAACCGGGCCTCATTTCTAAAAGCTTCGCGATTATTGTAGATCGTTGTGTTAATATTGCGCGCAAGACGCGAACACGCGAGCTTATTCCAGAGCTTTCGCGACAACCAGTGATAAGGCTCGAGCATTCGAAGACACGCGTATAAATGTCGACGCGCTTCACCGCTTGTCAGTTGATCGACGGCCGACGCTCTGTTCGCCGCTATCAGTGCCGGTGTGTATTGCTGTAATCTTGCTTTCCGTTTACCGGCCACAAGTTCGGCCTAATAAACAGTTTCATCTCGGACACGTCACTTGCTGCCTTCGTCGACGTGACACCCACGTGACAATATGCACCACAAAACCAGCGCTGGGGCCTAGATTTCCCCACTGTGGCAGGAGCCACTCTGATTAGTCTAGTGTCCCCGAAAGGACTAGCTAAAGGATCAGCTTTCTAACGCTTCCATGGAAGCCAACTGGGAGGGGGGTGCCGCTCGAATTATGAAATTTTTCGCATGGGCGTTGGGACGTAATTGTTCATAAAAACCTCACGCCCTTTTTACAGTTGGGGGTGTTATGTTGCTATTACACCCATGGGTGAAAATATGGAAATACACTCATTGTATAGGCGTAGTCCTGCTTGTTAGACCCATTTTACTGGGGTGTAGGGCTGTGAATTATAGACACCATATAACACCCTTATCGGTGTAATGTGGTTTACAGTGTGTTGCCTCAAAGCAAAAATAATCCTTTGCGGTACGTTGTTGGGCCACCACCGACAATGCAACACGACCACAGTAGTGGTCGGGCACTGCTCGACAAGTTGTTTTGTGTTTGGTTCACAAGCGCATTTTCTCATTGCATTATGCGTTACCTCAAAATGACTGAGTAAACTTCCTTTACTTGAGCTTCACACCACAAGAGACGGAAGGTGGATAAAGGTTTCGGACCGCAAAGGGTTAAATTACAACAACTGTGAATCAATTCACGTCTAAAAATGTAAAATTACAGTGGGGTCATCATGCCACAACTGTTTTGAAAATTAACCACAGTGTTTTTAGCTAAATATTGGATTGATTCATTTTGAAAGTGAGCTTGATTGAAATTTCAAAGGACACTGAAGTGGAAAATAATGACTTCGGGGTATGAATAATAATCCTTGTACAATAGCATACAGACCACTGTCACCACCAGGAAATGGCTTAGTAAGACCGAAGATTTATTTATTTATTTATTTATTTATTTATTTATTTATTTATTTATTTATTTATTTAATACATACTGCGGACGCGAAGTCCATGCAGGGTAGGCAGAACACAATAGGTTGAGAAAAGTAAAACAATCTAGTAAGTTGAATTATACAGTCGTGAGCATAAAACAGAAAAAAAAGGGAAAGAACCGCGAACACGTTTTAAGCACAATACCTAACCAATGCAAATGTACAAAGTAAAATGGTACACTGTTTACATGGGTAAGTTGTTCCAGTCATTAATGGTGCGAGGAAAAAAAAGAATATTTGAATATGTTAGTTCGGGCAAAATAGCGGGGGTTAGAGCATTTGGGCGATGTTGGCGAGTAGGCCTCGTCAATAGTGGACTTAAATACGCTGCCGAATCAAGTGCGAGTTTTTTAGTAAGTAGCTGTGAAAGAAAGTCAAGCCGTGACATAAATGAAAAATAGGTTGTGCCAGTTACTTGTTGCCACACAAGCTTGCCTGTATTTTATTTTAAAATTTCCGATCTAAGAGCATTGTAAACATTTAAGAGGGCACACAGACGTAAAACATGATTTTGTCATGGTTACCAGCCGCTAGTGTTTTTAAAAACAGACCCCGACACTTGGCAGTACTTCAAGGGTGGAATAAAGCATGAGAGCGCAGCGTATATACCAGTGTCGTAAATCTTGCAACCCCTTTTGTGAAGCTTAATGCTCATAAGTATCAGTTCTTTATTTCCTTCTTGATAATACCTTGCTGTTGAGTGATTTTATCTTGATGCTTAGTAAGTAGTAGGCTCAATGCATTCTTCCTTTGAAGGCTTCGACAACTTCCTTAGTAGCATCCCTAGCTCGCTTTTTTTTCGTTTGAGCTATGAGAACAATTAAATTACATGTGCGAGCATAGTTCGCCAAACTCACTGAGGAGTCGACTCACTCAGATCCAGATCGGGCCGTGATTCCGAGTCCGAGTGAGTAATATTTTGGCGAGTTCGTGTCCGGGTGAGGAATATTTTGGTGAGTCCGAGTCCGAGTAGTCCTATTGAGGTACATATGGGTGAGTCGGATTTTGAGAGAGCCCAAAGCGCAAGAAATATTTGACTGAGTAAGCTCCACCTTTAACTTCGGACCTACGGTCCTCTCTACTCATCTTCAGCTTTACTATCAGCGTTATATCGGCTAAGCTTATACTCAAGTTTTTAACCGATATCTCAACAATGTGCTACCTCATATATTTTTTTCATCCGTGGTGTGAGTTTAGGGGGGGGGGGGGGCGCCATGATTTCATCACGCAAACTTTGTCAGGGGAAGTTCTTGATAGAGATATGTCGTGCGAGTCACGTATTTTATAAAACTCTCCTTACTGTATTGAAACCACTGATAGCTCGTATTTGAAAGTACAACATATAAAGGCGTATCATTGAGCAATAGTTACATGAGCTACTGGCTTTTGACCCCAAATTTGAAAAACCAAATTTTACGACAGCGTGAGCAGACTCACTCATACTCAGATAGACAGAACTAGTGATCCCTACATAGCCACTACTTATAATATGTCTATAAACAAAACTATTCTTGTGTTGCTCTCTGCAGCTGTTTCAAATATCTCACTGCAGTTGTCTCCCATTGGCTACTTAAGAACAAAGTCACTAATCGCAGCTACAAAGCAATTGGACTGAGTGTTCGGGCGACATAAATCATCTTCAAGAAAATTTCAACAGCGCGGAAAAACACGAATGGACGAAAATGGAGCTGACACGGGCAAGCGCTGTTCTTGTCAGCTCCCTTTTCAACCGTTTGTGTTTTTCCGTGCTTTTGAAATTTTCTTGACGATGAGATGCAAAGCCCAAACCACATGCATTCGATATTGTACGCAAGAGCTGCAAACAATGAAAACGATAAAGTTAGTTGATGCATGATAGATCACTCAGTTCTGAATATGTAAAACCACCCTTGGCACGCAGTAAGTTATTACTGCATGAAGTGAGCCAGTTTTGGCAAACAGTAGCGACATTCAAACTCAGAAAACTGGATTTGCAAGCAACGAGTGACGGGACAGGAAACTCCATCACATCACTCACCGCTTTTGTGTCGAAATGCTTATCCATGCAGTTTCTACTTTAAACTTTCCTGCTGTGACATGTATTTTTGCAACACTGAGTTTTCTTCGAGGGTCACTGTCATTGAAACTATTGTAAACAAGTTAGTTCAAACAGCTGCTGAAGAAGTAACAGAGATGTAAAGTGCAGGATTTTTTTCCGTATTCCTTGAAGTAGCAAGTGTAGCCATCATGAAAACTGTGAACGTTTTTTAAGGGGGGTACTTCAACCCTGTAATTGATGTCAAACTTCGACAAGGTTTGAAACCTCACAGCAAGACGGCATTGTTCAAGATTTATCATGAAGACAAAGAGGAAGGAGGCCCGTCAAGGCTGGCGTGAATGACAGCTGTTGTTTTGGCTGTGGTGCCAAACGCAATACTTGCCAAACGCAAAACACGAAAACATGCTGCTGTCGAACAAAACAAAAATGCGGGGTTGATTGGGAAAGCATCTCACAAGGCTACTGAATGTTGCTCATGAACTCTTGAGCGGACCATTTTAGTTTATGTCATTATGCGTATCGCCTCTTGACAAGTGTGTTTCCACTCGGAACGAAAACTGCACCTAAGTAGGACGGTCCCCTTTTATCGCACAAAGGAGCTTTCCGTGACCAAAGAAGGAAGTATACAGGCGTAGCTAACTTTGTCGTGGTCGCAGTCCTACTTCAGTATTGCCGAGTTTCCGCGGCACATTGGTTGTCTTTCGACTCACGCCTCCTCCATCTCTTCCTCAGTTTCTGCTGTCAGCATACAATGTCTTAACGGGGAGCTTGCAAACGATTCAAAAAGCTGCAATACTCACGGCTCATGTGCAGTAGTGGGTGCCGCAGGTCTTTTCCTCGCCAGCCAAGAAGGCTTCATAGAGTTCTTTGTCAAAACTGTCGATATCCAGCGGACGGAAACAACGTAGCGCGCATGTGAATTCACTGCTGCAGACGATGAGGAAGCATTTCAGAAGTTAACACTGCACAATTAATCCACCAGAGAGTCGAAATCACGCCGATCAAGTTGAGCGTGAAGAAAAACAAAAGCATAGAGTTGAAAAAAAAAAGAGGCGCATTGCTACCTACTGCTTATTAACCCCTTAAGTGCCTTGGACGAGTAGAGCTCGTCCTAGCGGAATAGGTACTCGTCTCTAGCGTTCAGGAGGAGAAGTGCTCGTCTACGGCTTAAATTGCGTGTAATCCACCAGATAGCAGTATTTACTCGATGATTTAGTTTTTGTTCTGCGGCAGGAGCGTGCTTTTTGTATGAAAAGATGGCGTGCGGTGGCGGCAACCCATTCATAGCTGGCGCGTCAACGCGAAAAAGAACCTTTTCATCTTGGTCATCTTCTTCGAGCGTAATGATTCGGATACAGATGTTTATCTTGTGCCCGGAAATGAAGACAGAGAAGACGGGGAATTGAGCAGCTCATCCGGTGATGATGAAGACAGCTCGGAAGCCAACATCGCGAGTGCTCGCCAGTGAAGCCGCTTTGCGTTACTCCGTGTTTCGAAATTTTCCACACAGTCCCGATGCTTCCTAAGTGAAATAGCCCAATGGTGCTTAGCCTACACAAGAGAAGAAAGGAGTCGCGCCTCCAACATTCTTTTATAAGGTTTTTATATTTAGTAGCCGCAGGTAGCTGGTTTTCTGTGCATTGTTCCGATATGAACTTTATTGGGTCGGTTTGACTAAGTAAGTGGTACAAATATTTTTTCAATATCGTCAACGTGCTTTTTTAGTACTATCACATTCGAAATCAGCAGTAAAAAAAAAATAGGCACTTTTGGTCCGGAAATTGTCAAAAAAAATAAAGCACTTAAGGGGTTAAAAGTAACAGTGACAAACGTGACAAAGTGTCATTTATATTGCTGTTCACATTGTCATTATGTGCGAACTTTCATCAACGAGAGCGAACAGCACGAGTGTGTTTTTTTTATTTATAAGCAGTAAATGCACTGAATAAGCCATAAAATTAGGTGACGAGGCCCGTCACTTTAATGTCGGCACTATACTGACGGCGCAACAGCTGCTCGCGCTGATTTTATCCAGTGTCGCAGAAGTTATGCGCGTGTTGCTCGCGGTACCCATTTGATTCTTATTATTTCACCAGCGTCACTAATTGGCCTGTGTCACTAGGAGCGCGCCCACTAAACAGGTGACCCATTGCGGTGCAGCTTCGGCGCTCTCACTATATCGCTCGCGCCCAGAGACGGTAAGCCAGAGCCGGAAAGCGACGGCCGCCAGCGCCCGCCGCTGACCCCATGATTCGCGCTTAAATAAAAATAGAAGTTACTGCTTCTTCGGAGAAGTAACGCTAAATAAGAAAGAAGCATAAAAAAATTCTCCCAGTGTCGAGAATCGATCCCCCGAAAAATGGCAACGGTCATTCAACGCAACCGAGTGCGTTAGCCCGCTGAGTTATCACCGCAAGGTGAGTTCGTTAAGTAACAAGGCTTGGTGAGGTTGCGCGTGTACTCCGCGATTGTACGATGATTGTTACAGTTGTTTTCGTACGGTGCGACATTGTTTTCGTGCAGCATAATCCCCTTGCTAAGCCCGAAGTTACGAAGGAATCGTGACTGTGTATGTCGCACGGAATTCCCCCAGGAGGCCTACTTGCTACCACCCGCATTCCTAAATTGAACGCAGCAGCAAACATCAAACGAATATCATATGTCTTCGAAGCCGCAAATGTGATTCATGTTTGTGTCGTCGTGCTCGAGCAGTTTAGCCCGAATTTACGGATGAGTGCTGTGTATGTGTGTATGTGCGCGCCTGTATGTGTATAAAGCGCGTAATTTCCCTTGAGCATCATACGAGAAGCCCACGTCTACGAAGCCGCAAATGTGATGCGTGTTTGTGTGTGGATACAGAAAATGGAAAAGGATTTGAATTGTGATCTTAAAACATAGCGACAGCCTGGTTCGTTCATCGTGAAATTTGTGGCATGAATATGTGTTGATATTCATTGTGAATGCCTCGTAAAGCTTAAAAGCGTTCTGCTAGAGGTTGTGGTTCAATGAGCTCGTTTCTGAGAAACTCCTCTTCGATGGATGATGCACTGTTTGGTGATTCACCTTTACACTATAGATGACTGATCACTGAGTGGTTCTAAAGCCTCTCCCAAGGTGTGCAGGGGGGCGTTACACCCCCCGCCCGAAATTTTTCAATTTTGCATGTGTTTATACACACGCGAGCGTACAAGCGAGCATGCACGAACATAAGAGAAGTATGCTCGAAACACCCCCCCCCCCCCCAAAAAAAAAAAAAAAATGTGACAGCAATACTGATACCCATACTACCACTTCGAGCGCACACCGCGCATCTTTATTTTTGTTCGCCTTTCGCAGGCAGCACCAAGGCGTTTCCCCTTGCTGCGTCGGTGGCTGCTGCAGGCCCAAGATATAATTGATGTTTTTTTTTCTTATTTGTGCGCATCTAAAATGAGCTGTTAGGCACTTTCCACACCAGCTGCCGAGCCACCTTCATGAGCATTGTTTGAATGAAAGGATTGGCAGCTTTTTTTCAACCCATTTGCTGCACCCCAACGAGAACATTACAATCTTGTCGGAAGAAACCACCAGCCTTTTCCGTTATGCCAACGTGTCTGAGGAGAAGAAAGCAGCAAAGCAGGAGCTCTTCGGTTTATTATTGCAGACCCACTCAGGAACATCAAAAAAAATTTTTCCCAGCTTATGACAGCGTCGCAAAGACACTAGAAATGCACACCCAAGAGTATATACAATGCTCGATTCCAGAAGGTGCGGTTGTTCAAGCCCTCTTCTATGATAACCTTTGCACTTGATCAGTGCAAATGTGTGGGAGGCGCTGCAAAACTAGCCCTCTTTGTTGCGTCCTCTCGTAACTTCAGTTGCTAATGTCGTATGGAAGGAAATCTACTCGTCGGGTATTTCTGAGCCAGCATAACTTCATCCAAGGGCCACAAGCTGCACTATTTATGTTTACCAGGCGCAATCACTTGAAGAAGCCACACTACTACAATTCCATAATCAGGCCCGCTTGTGGGCCAGCTCTTTGCTCCGAGGATTTCTCAACAACTTCAATGGTGACATTCATCCACCTTCTATGAAAAGGTTACCCCTTGAAGCGTGTCAAATAGGTTCCACATGTATGCCCTATAAAGGGCGCGTGGGGATTATCGCTGCTGTAGCTGTGTTGGTAGAGCATCCGATTCGTTATTCGAATGTTCAAGATTCGGTAACCTGCCAGCGGCAAGTTATCTTTTAGTCCACTTTACTTCCTTCACATTATTATCTGAATTATAACAAAGAACATCCTGCGTGCATTCCGTCGCAGTATTGTCTGTAGGTTCGGTTTATTATTGTGTCTAACAAAGTAAGACAAGCCCATAGAATTCCCCTCTTTCATTCACTGTTAGGAAGAGTTTCATTTGTGCTGCTTGGCTGTTGTTTTGTGGCCGGTCTGTCATGCCAAATGCCACGCCATACGTTCGATCATATATGCACTATGGCTTTACTGAAACCCCAACTATTAGTGAAGGCTTGCGGCGGTGCTGCTTAGGAGGGAAGCTTTCAAAAACCAGCCTTTCTTCAACTCAACCACCCATTTATAATGATGATGACCTAGTACTGGCATACCTCTACAGTCAGCTCTGGCGGTGTCAGCACCTTAGTTCAGGCATGAAAATGGCAAATGACATTTGAGAAAAATACAGCACTGTATGATCTATTCTGTGGATGTTTTCGGGGTAATATTGCAATGTTCGATAGTTTTTTTATCCCATGAGGCTGAAAAGCAGCTTTTTTTCCTCTCTTTTTGAACATCTATAAATATTTTTTTTTATTATTTATTGATACTGCAGGCCAATTTGCTGGCCCATGCAGGAGGGGCAATACAATGACAAAATAATCACAAGATGAATACAATAAAAAAAGAAACAAAACAAAAACAATACAGCTATACATGAAAATGATGCAAATAGGCATAGTGATAAAGACGAAGGCTTGCTTAGCACAATACACGAAAATGATACTTCAGTGAAGAACTGCGCGCAAAATAACAGCAGGGGAACTAAAACGTAAGATACTAAATACAATAAAGAAAAGAAATGCACACATGAAATCACACTTCAATGGGAAAAATAAGACGCTTTCCAAATAACAGCAGGGCACTGGGCACAGCAAAGCATTCACATTAAGCTAAGAAGACAACTTTGAAGCTCTACTAAAGTTTATGCTTAGTTTTCGAAAAAAATGAGCTTTTAACTCTTTTGTGAAGTTGCTCGATTGCAAGACATGAAGAGGGAGGGAATTCCATTCAGTTATGGTGCACGGAAAAAAAACCACGCAATATTAATGCGATATTACATACTGTATTGTGACGCCTGCATACAGGACACGTGTGTTTCTAAAGCATGAAAGCTATTTTCACTGCATTTCCAAGCAGAAGAGGTTATTTTACACGTAATCCCAAGGAGGAGCATGGCTGTGTGGTAGAACACGGACAAGATGAAGATTTTTCGCCTACAACCAACGACGCCGCTGCCGACGCCGACACCGGAATTCCTGAGAAACGAGCTTTAACGCAATCGCGCTAAAAAGTTCTTGATGCATACATCAAAGAGGAGAGATTTGTCACTAACCAAAAAGTCTTCCCAGCAAATTTCCTTCTGCAACTTCGCACATAGTTCCTCATCAACAGGCATTTGGCAAATCGACATGCTGGTGGCATTTCCAGGCTGCGACAGTAATCAAAAGCAGCAATATATTGTAGGAAGAGGACCATGCTTAATTTTATAACTGAATGAGGATGTGTGTGTACAAAGGCGTGCACACGGGGGCGGCAGGGCGGCGCAAATCCAGCCCCATACTTCGGTATAATAGGGAGGGGGGGGCGCAAGGTCAGCGCCATAGATTGACATGTAGGGAGGGGAGCACTGCGACGAACCCTCGCCCCCCTTAATGGAAATTAAGGGGGAACCCTGCGCATGCGTTTATGTGTACACATGCAGAAACACACGCACACAAATACATACAAGACATGGTGTTGTATATGCTTTGCTTGGTTTTTGTCGTTTGCTTCTCTGAATGCTTCAGTTTACACGAAAGGCACCAGGGGTTTAATAGCAGTTTCCTGGGAAACATTTAACATAATTCTTGAAACGAAAACAGGTGGCCACTTCTTACTGAGCGTAAACTAACAAGTGTCCCCTACGTTTATAACCACTGCACTAAAATGCCATTGATCGATGCGTTCAGAACTATTATTTTTACATGTACTGCAGTTTTAAAGGTATGCATCTGCAGTACACCAACAAAAAGTTTGTTTGACATTGGGCCTTAGTGTATGAAAGCCTTTAGGTTGTTGAGGCCTGAGTTCATGCCTAAAATTTTTCTGTTTTCTTTTCTTTTGCTTCATTTTCAATTGTGTGTTCATCTAGCCCTGGTGGCCCATACATAGTTTAAAATGCATGCCAGTGCACAGGGATGCCAGTGCTTAAAAATGTTTTGGATAAAGACCCTATACAGGCGTCAAGTAGGGGTGACATCAACTATTCTTGCAGTGTTGGCAATCCGGTGTTATAACAATGTAACGAACATGATGTATGTACTCCTATGACTCGGCGAGATGTATTCAAGCATTCTTCGAACCTAGAGGAATACACCAATAATGGCTTCTAATAGTATGCACATTGTCTCACCGTAGTGTCCACTTCATTTCGATAAAACTGACATCTGTGCTCGAACGTGGGTGCCGATGTTACGTTGAACAGTGAGCTACTCCTTAGGCTTCAGTGTAGTCAGCATGCCTGGGAAGCCCTTGTTATGCCCACAACTTCTCAATATACAGACATTACAACCCACCTCCTAACGCTTGGCTCAAAGCAAAAAAAAATTGCCCTTGTGCAGCAACTCGCTGACTCACTGTTTTGCATGAAATCGATTCCCGCAGTGCGTAGGATCTGCTGAGTTTTTTAAAGGCCTTTCACTGTGGTTTTTGTCAGTGTTGCAATTGTGTCTCCACAAACTGTACACTTATTTGTCCTTGTGAGCATAGTAGTGGTGTGGTTATGCTTGGGTGCTCAACTTTTGTTTTCAAGGACCACAGAAAAAAACACTGATCTTGTACTTAGGCACTTGTGAAAAATGTACTGACTCGATGCATTAATGAAGAGATATATACAAAATGTCAGGTGATTGTGGTTGCTACCCACTGTGGTGGCTTAGCGGCTATGGCATCGAACTGCTTAGGATGAAGCTTACGCGTTTGAATCTCTCAATAAAAGCCACATTTCAATGAGCGTGAAATGTAAAAACATGCATGCGCTTTAAAATTGTTTAATTATGATTTAAATATACATTAGACTTTCTAATCTGGTATTAATTATAACAGATTACCCTGCTACAGCGTGCCTACGTTTTCACAATGAAAACCCTAAAATCTTGTCTCGTCTACTTTGTAAGAAATGGACGTATGCTTTCCGTCTACGGTGAAAGACGAAGACACTGACAAGCTTGGATATCATGTCCAGGCCACCGACTTGTGGGAACAGCAGGCCCAAAACAAACATTTATTAGACGGGTGACTGAACTGGTGTTAGAGCCATGATGTCCAAGGTTGTCGGTCTCCTTGTCTTTCACCGCGTACTGAAAGCACATCGCTCAGAACAGTTAATTTTCTTTCGGCAAGGGCATACGCATGTGCTGTTCTGTGTTAACCTCAAAAAGTGAAGCTTCAATTCTTGCAATTGCGATGCAATTCTTAATTTGATCTGTTTGTGTACATGTATATTTCGCTACTGATGGTAGAACGGGAAGGGCAATCCATGGCTACATTATAACATTTTTTTTAAATGCGAATGCATTTCATAGTCGGGCTATGTCAGGCATCCGGCGTTGTCCAGTGTTGTCCGTGGAGGAGGAGGAGGAGGATAGGTTGAGGAGGTAAGCGCCGGCAGGTGTTAGATGTGAAGCATCTTATGGCGAAGCTTAATCCGGTGGTGGTGGTGGGCGGCGTGACCACCCTTACTGCGCATGCGCAAACCCTTTAAAAAAATAAAAAACCTCCTCTCTCCCTCTCTCTCCTCTAGGCATCCCTCCCCGCGGCAACCACACCCTCACTGCGCATGCGCCTCCCCTCCTCTCTCCCCCTGCTACACTCCCCCCTCTCCTCTAGGCATCCCCTGCCCGCGGCGTCCACACTCCCCATTGCGCATGCACGTCCCACCTCTCTCTCCTCTCCTACGCTCCCCCCTCTTTTCTCTAGGCATCTCTGCCCGCAGCGTCCACACTCCCACTGCGCATGCGCGCCCCCCTCTCTCTCTCTCCTACGCTCCCCCCCTCTCTCGGCTCGCGACGCGACACAGGCAGCGTCTGCTAGCGAGCTTATTGGTTGAAAAAACCAAGACAGCTCGCGCTGCACAACCGTTCA
>JALIZH010023984.1:0-18569 GCA_030522465.1 Rhipicephalus appendiculatus | reverse complement strand
CGTGGCTACCTACCTACCTACCTACTACTAGCCTACTACTACTACGACTACAGAGGAGGGACAGATTCCCACACCCTTAGCTTCGCCCCTAAAAAAAAAAAGCAAGAAAAAACTGTACTGTAAAAAAAGTAATGCGGCCTGCAGTTGACGTTTGTCTAGTGTCTTACCGTAATTACTAGAATGTAACAAGAGTTCTTTTTTTTTTCTCATTTTGGGTACCTAAAGTCGACCCTGGGGTTACAATCAATGCCAAGTTTCTATTTTTTTTCTTCCTGGACGCAATGAAAAGCCAATCCTTGCGTTACAATCGTGGCCGCGTTACAGTCGAGTAAATACGGTAGTTAATTACGTCCACGCGGAAAGTATATTTATGGAACGCATCCCTCTTCATCACATATGCCTAAGTGCAACCTTCCGAATAAAAGGAAAAAAAAAAAACATTACATCACAATGAGTAATTTGGCATAATGCACAGGATAAAATGACCCGATTAGATTCACCACTTCTCGCATACTGTCGCTCAGGTAGTGCTATATTTAACGTTTCTTAAGGCAAAGCTCACTTCATCGTAAGAACAAAATAGTGGCTGAGCAGAGAACGCTGCCTCATAGAACTAAGTCCGGTGTCCATGTAAACAAATGCTGCTTAATCATCATAAATAAGCAGCCGAGTTCGTTACGTATGCATAAGCAGGCGTACATGATACGCTTAGAAACGTGGACGGAACTATAGAACATCGATTAAATACGAGGTGTGTTCAAAAAGAAACCGAACTTTTGCTCTAACACCTTCACTGCTTGTTTTGAGCATTGCCCCCTTCAAACTACTCCCCTCTACTGGCAATACACTGTTCCAATCGTTACTTCCATTTTTTGAAAGCCTCTTACAACGCACTTTCTGGACTGGCCCGCAGGTCTCTTCTCGTATTGTCCTGGATCTCCTGTAGGGTTTGGAAACGGCGTCCTTTCAACGTATTCGGGATAAAGAAAAGAGAAAAAAAAATTCTCCACTTCGTCAGCAACTACTCGAATAGTCTAACTAATATTTTCTCGACTCACAGCTCGAAACTATCGACGTGGTCATCATCTGTTGATCTGGAAGGTCGTCCAGGCTTGGGATCGTCACCGACCGACATTCTGCCGTGTTCAAAACGCTTGACCCACTCATAGCACTGCATGCGACTCGTATAGGCGTCCCCGTATACTTGCCTAAGCAACTGAAAGGTCTGCGAAAGCTTTTCCAAGTTTTAGCAGAATTTCGCACACACACGTTGTTCTTCCAGCGCCTTCATTGCCACTTTGGCAGAAATCCGAAGAACAGCCTCTCCATGTGCTCACTTTAGCGGCTGTAGCTCGCGAACTAACGACCAGAGTGAAACACGCATAATGAGAGTTTCTTGTTTAATCTTGCCGCTACGTGCACTTGTTAGGTGCAGCCCGGTCTCTCTGGTGGTTGGCATGCTATTAGAAAAGTTCGATTTCTTTTTGAATAGCACTTGTACGTCGATCCGCCTTCCAACGATTGGCTCAAGGTTAAACAATGCGTCATAGCCAGCTGGCCTAGACATGCCGATCCCCACAGTGCGTGGGATCTGTCGTGAATGCCTTGCGATTCCCTTACTACATAATTACTTAATAATTACTTACTTTTACATAAGACATAAAAAAAAAGTTTCAACGAGGAGATTGTAGGCCAGTCCACCACGGTGGTGCAGCGGTTACAGTGCTCGGCAGTTAAACCGAATGTCATGGGTTCGAATCAGACAGCGACGATCGCACTTCGATGGAGGTGAAAATTCTAGAGGTCCGTGCGCTTAGATTTAGGTGCACCATAGGTCGGCAAAACTTGTGGAGCTCACTCAGACTCACTCATGACATATATTTTGTGCTTAAGGCTCACTCGAACTCAGACTCACCAAAATATTACTCGCCCGGACTCACTCAAACTCAGACTCATGGCTCGTTCTGAGTCTGAGTGAGTCCGAGTGAGTCGACTCATGAGTGAGTTCGCCGACCTATGAGGTGCACATTAAAGAACCCTCAGTCGAAATTTCCGGAGGTCCCCACTACGGCGCTTCTCATAATAATACGTGTGCGTGCGTGTACGTGAGTGCGTGTACGCGAGTGTGTGTGTGTGTTCCTGCCTCTGCGTGCGTGTGCGAATGGACAGTCAGATAGGAATGTAGAATAAAAAGTGTTTTAATCTGGGGGCACGTGTTCATTTTGCCTCACAGTGAACATATTTGTTTAGGAGAAAAGAAATAGAATGGTTTCAAAGAGACGCAGGGAGTAGGTTCTGTACGTAGTACAAACAGATCAATGTAGACGCAATTACTGTGCCGCATTTCCCCCCCGTATAATGATTAAACCTTCCGTGTTCACGTACCGGAACCGCCATCTGATTACGGAACAGACAGGGAGACTTCAGTTTTAATTTTGACTGCCGGGTCTTCTTGAATATGTGCACTGAAATCAAAGTACGGTAGCGTTTTTTTTTCTTTTCTTTTTTTTTTCTTTTTGAAGGGGGTGGGCATTTCGCTTGCTAGAGATGAGACCACCAGGGCCAGGATCGAACTTCCGAATGTTGATTAAACGAAGCTTTGTCGTAGATAACTAATTAATACATGCCCGATTGAAAAGAACCAAGGCACGTGCGCTTCCGCGAAGCTAACAATAACATCCAAAATCAGTATAAAAGTTATCATTTGGGATGAAAAATAAACAAAGTCGGCCACGGACTCCGACGGAGAGACATGATCAAACTGCATATTCTCTTGGGTCACGCCACAGCAAGACAGGAAAGACACGACAAGCGAAAGAATGGTTTTGTAAGTCGGTTCTAATTACTGACTGACCTATATCTCACAAGCTTTACTATCATGTTGTTCCCTGTGGAAACACAGTTGTCGTTTTTTTTTAATTTTATTTTTTTTTTTTTGCAGTTCGAAAGTTCGTCCTTCAACATAAAACATGCAGTACATCTAAGCTACGTTCTAATAATAATATCCGGTGTTTTACGCGAAAGAACCACGATATGATTATCACGCAACATCTAGAGTTTTCGTGCTAAAACCACGATGTTATTATGAGGAACGCCGTAGTGCAGTGCTTGCAGAAATTTCAATCGTCGGGTGTCCTTTAACGTACACTGGCATCGCACAGTATAACGGGCCTCTAGCATTTCGCTCCAGTGAAAAACGACCGCCACGAAACTTACGGAAATACTTACGTAAATACGGTACGCAAATACGGTAAGGCAGTACGGTAGCACTCCTCCTTTGCCGCTCGTTGTGCTTTTGCCGCTCCCCGTTCCAGTGACAGTCCGTCCCCCCGAACGACAGGTGTCTCGTTAACAATGCGTAGCCTGACAGGCAACAATGAGGCTTGACAGCCCCACATTAATTTTGAAAAAGCTTTTGTTGTGTTGGAGCGCCTTAACCGGCAAAAGGTCGACGACCGGAAAAGGAGGAGCGCTACGGTAATACCGTACCGTATATGCGTACCGTATTTCCGTAACTTGCTAAAAGACCCTGATGGGGTCATTTAGCAAGTTACGGAAATACGGACAGACTTAGGTTGTCCGTCTTGATCTCGCGTGTGTGTCCACGTTCGCGCATTATTTTAACGCGAAAGCGTTTCTTGGCTATAGGGTGGCGAAAGCACCAACCTACAGCGGTCGCCGCCGCAGCGACACTCGGCGCACGATCCATCGAGCCCGAACCACACGTCCGCGTTACAACGCGCCAGCGCGTGGCGTGTGTACTCTTGGCGCCGCGCCCTCTGCCTATGGAGAGAGTGGGCGCGCAGCCCCCACATGTCAATGAGGCATATGTAGGCATGCTCAAATGACATCTAACTGCGCTATTTTCAGCAGCGTTATTATTACGTGCTCACTTTGCCCGGCTGATAAAGAAAGCACGCGAAATATGAAAAAAAGTACACGTGACTACGCTCCCACCCGCAAAAGGTGGGAGCGTAGTCTTCACTTGCTACCTCACATTGATCCGGTCTCAGGGCGCTGCTTTCTGATGAGCACTGCAGTCTATTCACGTGTCATTTTTTCAGATTTCGCGGGCTTCTTTTATTAACCAAAAAAAAAAAAGAAAAAAAGAGCGAGTCACGTAGCTGGAGTGCACGACAAAGCACACACCAAACCACTATTTACACGTTTTTCCATAATTTCTGCTCACAACCTATCCGCATATAATTTGGCCCTTAGATACAAACAATGTCTTAAACTTTCTGATGGAACAATCCGTACATTATCGCAGCTTAAAAAAAGAACTTACCCATACCCATTCCGAAATATAGAAAACTGTATCATTCCATATACACGTTCAATTATGAGCTAGCAGATGCTCTGTTACAGACTTCCAAAACTTCTAAATTACTTAACAGAACACGAAATTGTTATCGAATGTGCCAGTAGAAAAATGTTGCGGCATTTTTTTTTTTTTTGTGTCTCTAGAATAGTTTACACCAGTGAAAAATTGTACGTTTTTTAAATGGGTGGTCCGCCTCGGTGGAACAGTGGCTACGGTGCTCGGCTGCTGATCCGAAGGTCGCGGGTTCGATCCCGGCCGCGGCGGTCGCATTTCGATGGAGGCGAAATGGTAGAGGCCCGTGTACTGTGCGATGTCAGTGCACGTTAAAGAACACCAGATGGTCGAAATTTCCGGAGCCCTCCACTACGGCGTCTCTCATAATCATATCGTGGTTTTGGGACGTTAAACCCCAGATATTATATTATTATTATTTTTAAATGCGAAGCATTTCTTTGCGTACTGTAAGCACTCCTGCGTTTCTATCTAAGTATCTATCTATCTAGCCGCCTACGTCTGGTTGCTCTCGTGATGGCCTCCTTAACTTGGGGTAGACAAAAATTTGTATGGGAGGGGGAAGGGGCATTGACGAATATGACTCGCTGGTCATGACATGAATAACGTGAAAATCCCGTCACGTAAGTCGTCAAACTCATTTCTCCAGGCACGTGTGGCTCATACCCGTATACCACGGGCCGTGGAATGCGGGTATGCGCCACAGAACTTTGACAATTTATATAACAGGCATTGGTAACTTAAATGCGAGAGCGGTAAGAGAAACTGACATCGGTGGCGTTGACGCGAGGAATACAAAGAATAGAAATCAGAGTCCCAGCAGGAATCGAACCCATGCATTCTGCGTGGCAATCAAGCATTCTACCACAGAGCCACGTCAGGTCTCGAAATCGCTTTGGAACAGCACCCTATGCAGGCGTAATGTTGGTGAAACGTATATTGTGGTTGCAGTGCTGGCTATCTAATTTTATAAACATTACATACGTACTTCTATGACGAAGGAGTCATGTCGGCTTAGCGTCAGTTGTATACTTAAGCGCCATTCATTGTAGTTGGTTTATGTAGCACTATCCAGGGCTACCATCCTCTCAAGCACAAGCGCTGCATATCAGCTTACGGCTTCTAGTGTTGGAATATCCATGTCGGCATCGTTACACAACTGTAAACAACTCGTTATATGAAACATATGCGACTGTTCTACATGTCTGTGCGTGCAACATTTGTACACATCTTTAGCGTCCTTTCATAACGTTTCGCTGAATAAAAAAGTTACAACCCAGTCAACTTGCTCCGGATGCTTCGCATTACATTGATTCCCATGGTAGTTGGGATCTGCCTAACTTTTCCTTCTCAATTAATATGCGTTTCTATAATGTTTTTATTTCTCTATCCTTCGTTTGCAAAATGCAATCAACATATTCATTGTGTTTCTCTAAATTCAGAAGTATAGCCTATGATTTTGTGTTTTGATGTGCTTACCAAGTATGTTTATTTATTAAAACAACAACAAAAGAGAGGGGGGGGGGGGAAGAAGAGAAGAAAAAACGCAAAATGTACAACCCAGCGGTATTTACTAGCAAAAATGCGCATATTGTATGTTTTTATTTGTACCGTATCCATGCACTGTCACGCTGAATGCCTTGTACGGGGGGCCCGAATCCCCGTCAAGTGAACGGTGTTTCACTTTTTGTTCGGGCCTCCTCCATTTTTTTTTTTGTTTGGTGTACGTCAAGAAAAGTGGAATAAAATTGAAATTGATTTGAATAGTACTTGCTGAAAATAGCGCAGTTAGATGTCATTTGACCACGCCTACATATGCCTCATTGACGTGTTAATGATTAGTTGAGTACTTGTCGAGTTAGAAACATAATTAGGACTAATCAACTAAACCTTATTAACGAAAAAAATTAGTAGTGGCTGCTACAGTATACTGGGAACAATATGCACTAGGTGTGCTTCACGCAACGACGTTCCTCTTCACTTATATCGTGCTGCGTGATATTTGGGACACCCTGTAGGGGAGAGTCGGGAGGATTGGGACACTTTTCACAATTGTATTTTTAGTTTTGTTGAACTTGAACGCAAAACGATGTTTGATTCATTATAATACAGGTCTAATCAAGCTGCAAAATTTCTGAGACGCACTGGTTCCTATGACTCCCGGTGCAGCTGTAAAAAAATAGTTTGTGATGGCTAAAATCTGTCCCATTCCACCAGCCTCTGTGGGTGGAATGGGACATCACTTGGGAGGAGTGGGACGTATGTAACACAATGGTCCAAGGGTCTCCAGCTACAATTATAAGCGAATAGTTCAACGTCAAACATTGAACGAGTTGCACAAACTTTGCTGCACCGATAGTTTTTCACACTGGCAGCTTCATGACAATTTACGTAATAGGTAAAGTCCCCCTTATCTTTCTTAGGAGGAAAGTAGAACTGAGAGCTCTGTTCTTCGTTCCGCAGGAACTGCATACTGACGCTGAGATGTTATTACAGCTCGTGACTCTAGTCATGTAATGAATGCCAATTTTTGTTTTGTTAAAACTGTCAAGAGAAACATCGCCTTTTGTCACTTGAATATATTCATTATAGACCAATTGATTCCACAAATGGCATGCCAGTCATTATGAAAACCTGACATGCCGTTGTCAGACTAGTCAAAGGCAACGGCCAGTGTGCCTTCTTCACTTGAAGAACGGCAATCCTTCAGCAAACGCCATTTTTTTTTTTTTTTGATAGACTGTGGCGGCAGTCTTGACTGTACTGCGTTCCTTTTTTAGGACTGTCGTGCTAACATCTGTGAATTCTTCATTCCTATGCTTGCCCAATGTACATGTAAGGACTTTTGTCTTACTTTTTTCTTTTTGCGCTGTGTAACGCGGTGTGGCAGTAGAATAGAGAGTAATGGGACAGTGTCCCGTTCCTCCCTCAACTCAACTGTCCCATTCCTCCCAAACTACATTTCCCAAAGTAAACAATGTTCAGCGGGTAAAGTTCAGTCGTAATGCCTAAACTTTTTCTTTGAAAAAGTACAGCGCTTATGTGTGTTTACGGAGAAAAAATTATGTTAGCATCCAGAAAGTGCTTTAAATCTGAGAGCGTTACAATTCAGATAGCAAAAACTTAGTTTGGGCGCGCGAAAAGCGTGATTTGCAATTACAGAAAGCTCCATCTACCAAATATGCCAGCCATTACGCTACGCAATCGGTATGTTAGCATCATCTAATGAGTGGTTGGCTAACGTCTTTGAGGTAACTGCAGGAGAGATAGACGCGCTGTCCCATTCCTCCAACTGTCCCAAACCTCCCGACTCTCCCCTATATAATTTCTAGTCGTTACGCCGGCGCGCAGGATTAATTAAGGAGTGGACGAATGAATTGCTACATTCGGCCCACGGAGAATCTGGTCCCACATCCGTTAAGCCACGGGGTTGCGTAATCGCTAAGTCCTAAGACATTAATCCCTTCGGCCGGAACAGCCATTCGCCAGCACGAAGCGGAATATGGGGCAGGTATCACTGCGGCACAGACAGAGGGTGGCAGTTGCTCAGAAACCGAGCGATGTCGCAATGAATATTACTCATGCGAGGTGAATCGAAATTATGTCGAAAGAACCTGGTAAAGAACTTTGCGCTGTGGAAGAACAACAGCACAAAAAAGAAACTAATAAGAGCACCGCGCTTCGCGTATGCTGCTTGCAAAATTTCGTCTAATATGAAGAGCAAGGGCGAGACAAAACTTTTTCTCTGCCATTTTCTTGATGTGCTTTCGTACTGGCACTTCGAAGGCATGCGGGCTTGCTCTGTAACAGGAAACAAAGATAAAAGAACGAATAAAGATAAAGAAAGAACGAAAGAAACGAAAGAGACAGACAGACAGACAGACAGACAGACAGACAGACAGGTAGATAGATAGATAGATAGATAGATAGATAGATAGATAGATAGATAGATAGATAGATAGATAGATAGATAGATAGATAGATAGATAGATAGATAGATAGATAGATAGATAGATAGATAGATAAATTGCGCACGCGCCTCTTGCTTCAGATCGACTGAACTGACGAGAGTCGCGATGTGGGCTTGCTAGATCATTAGGTACACCTGGCCACCCTGCGTATTCGACACACGGACAAGAGAAGCGGCCCTTTTCTTTTCGCGTTTATCGACCATTCCATTATCAAGTGTGTACTGTCTCTGCCCGTTTTTGCGATCAGTATGTGCTTTATCCTTGAGAGCCGCGGTTACCTCCTTTACGTGATGCCCCATGGAGGGTGGGGGGGGGGGGGGGAGCTTAAGAATAGAGAAATGTTGATGATGGCGATGCTGCTGCTGCTGCTACTGCTGCTGATGATGATAAGACACAAGGAAGGCACGAACACAAAAAGCGCTTGTGCCTTCTCTTGCCTGGGCGTTGAGTACGCGTTGCAGCCAGGTTTTCCTAATGATCAGCTGACGAGTTTTTTTTTTTTCGAGCTTACGATCCTCTCGGTAACGCAGTGGAAAAAAATTCACAAGCTCTCTTACTTAATCGCCAAGGACGACCTGAAGGCAAAATCTATCTTGTTATACATGCCGACTGTATTAATGCTTCACCTCCCATACCTACCCCCCCCTCCCCTGAAAGCTTTCTGCACCTAACGTGGGCTTGCACTGCCTTCGAGATCGGAGGAGGCATTGGAAGCTTTCTGCATTTCATGTGTTTTACAGCGAAAGCTGTTATGAGATCACAACAAGGGTCGTTTCTGCGCCGTAGTTGTCCGCCGCCGCCGCCGGTGTCCGTAACCAATATCGCACGAAATAAGAAAAAAACTAAATAAATAAAAAACACCTATGTCGGAATGGGAATCAAACCCGGGTCCTCTGCGTGGCAGCCCAGCACTCTACCACTGAGCTACGCCACTGCTTGAAACTGCTGTGCAAACTGACCCTACGCAGGCTTCATATCGGGTAAGGAATCACGTTAACGTGTGTTGTAAAGCGTTTTACAGCAGTAAAGTAAGAACCAGCCGTCACACAATGCGAATTGCGTAACGAGTGGGTCGTTCAATGCTCCAACCCATTACAAAAGCCTGAGGCATAATTCTTCATCGTCGTCAGCCACAGCATCCACGAAGTGCACATAATTGTTTACAAGAGTGTAGCGGGCACCGCGCTTTTCCAAAGAATGACGAATAATGGAATAGTAGACGCTTCCCCACTACACAAAAATTATGATGATTTATGGCGTAGTGGGTACTATGCAAGTGCGCTTGTAGTATTTGCCCCAAGAGCGTTTTAAAAGGCTCTAAAAAGGCCGCTCTCCCAGCTTTCGCTGTGCTGCGCAGGCCTGGCGGTGTTTTTTTATTGCCTCCGGGATCGCTCCACCTTTGACCAAGCGACAATGTCATGTGATGACGTCACAAAATTTGGCATCCTTGCGAAGTCATGACTGACGTCACATGGCGAAGTCATTACACGATGATGATTTTTTTTTATTTTTGCATCACTCGTGTTGATGTCGCCGACCAGTGGCGTAGCCAGGGGGTGGTACACCGGGCACGTGCCCCCCCCCCCCGAAATTTTTTTTTTCGCCTTGGCATACATACGAAAAATGAACATTTCATGGAGGTGCCACCACCGAAATCAAGGAAGTGCCCCCCCCCCCCCCCCCCAAAAAAAAAAAAAATTTTTCTGGCCACGCCCCTGTCGCCGACAGGTACGCCACTTTACGCGTTTGATGAAGCATTTAATGCTTTGGCCTTAAAATATTCACAGTATTACACTTGCGTCAATGTCTCCTTTGTGCACGCGGTTTTAATTTCTTTCTGGGTGTGCATATTATCGACGACGCTGAATAACTAGCCCTTTCAGCGTAGGCTGGTTAAAATAAGCATAGCAACCTCGAAGACCTGCAATGGCCTTTTTAAACTGATGTTCTTGGCGGGAAATTTTCGAGATATAGAAGAATTTCGCAGAATATAGCGAGATCAAGCACGGTGGTTTCTAAGAATATTGTGCGCGAGTACCAACACGCAATAATTCGGCTCGAGCCGCGGTCGGATGGTGAGTGGCATTCATGACATTTTTCTCAGCATGGAATATAAACCGTGGCGCGGCCACTCGATAAAAAAAAGGTAAAAAGAAAAAGAAACGTGCGACCCATAGCGTGCCCTGAAAACAGCGGGAGCTGCCTATTTGAACTTATTGCCGCTGTGGCGCCACAGAACGGGACGCACCAAGGCGGTTCAAAGAACGCATGAGTAGTGTCTTAAGGCTCGTTCACACCGAAGGCGGGGCGGCCAAGCGGCAAGGCGGAAAGCGGGGAAAACCTCCTCTCCAGGCGGCAAAAGCGGGCGGAAAACGAGGCGGCAAGTCCGATTGCTCCCGGACATATTTTTTGCCGCCCGCCCAAGGTCGCCGCTTTGCCGCAGCCAATCAGAACGCGCTGCGGCGGTGGCGCTGGTGTATCTTTGGGAGAAGCAGTGCCACGTGATAGTGACACGCACGCGATGCCCCGCCTCCTCGGCCGCGCGGGCAGCCAAAGGCGGCGTGCAGTCTGAACAGGTGCGCGCACTAGCCGCCTCGCCGCTTCGAAAAGCCCGCTTTCCCGCTTTGCCGCTCCGCCTTCGGTGTGAACCAGCCTTTAGTGTTGCGGTTTTCTTGTGGAGCCTGGAACACTTGGCAAATATTATTCGGGACCACGTCATCAATACTAGTGTGTATGCACTGCTTTTTGTCGGAAGCAACGATGTCTTATTTTATCATAAAGGCAAAGAGAAACATACTTTCGTAAAGAGCGGACACTCCCGTAGGGCCCTGCGGCCGAGCTACTGCACTGCTTTCAGCGCCACGAGCGACTGGTCAGACCGGTAATGTTTTCGGCATAAATAAACAAAACAACAAAAAAATGCCCCCACCTACCCGAAGGGGAATCGTGAGGAAATGCGAATGCATTTCGCGCGCGCTTCACTCCATTTATATATGGTGGTTGTGGTTCGAAGAAGGAAAAGGCGCCTAATTTCTGCAGCCCGGTCGGGAGCACGGCGCAGCGCCTGTTTTTTTTTTTTTTTGCTTTTTTTCTGTTTTTTTCTTCTTTTTCTATTTTTTAAATTTTTTTTTTGTTCTTTATTCTTTTTTTTTCTTTTCTTTAAATTTTTTTCATATATAGCTCCGCCGAGCTCCCGCGATGCGAGCGCCCTCACGCACCAGAGCGCGCTCCTCCTCTCCACTCACTATAACACCTGCCGAGGCCACCGCGGACAAAGCCAACACCGGATGCCTGACATAGTCCGACTAAGAAATGCATTCGCATTTAAAACTGGGGATGCGTAAAGCACGCAGCGATGGAGCGGTATTTCCTACTGGAACATGCCAATCGCTGCTAATGTGCATTGAGAGACAGAAGACTCCGACTGGACACAGAGACTCGCAGTCCGCTTTTAGTTTTACTTTTAGACTCGCAGTCCGCTTTTATTAGTTTAGAGAGAGGGGGGCGCGCATGCAGTGGGAGTGTGGACGCTGCGGGCAGAGATGCCTAGAGGAGAGAGGGGGAGCGTAGCAGGGGAGAGAGGAGGGGAGGCGCATGCGCAGTGAGGGTGTGGTTGCCGCGGGGATGGATGCCTAGAGGAGAGAGAGAGGGAGAGAGGAGGTTTTTCATTTTAATTTTTTTAAAGGGTATGCGCATGCGCAGTAAGGGTGGTCACGCCGCACACCACCACCACCGGATTAAGCTTCGCCATGAGATGCTTCACATCTAACACATGCCGGCGCTCACCTCCTCAACCTATCCTCCTCCTCCTCCTCCGCGGACAACGCCAACGCCGCAAAACGCCGGACGCCTGACATAGCCCGACTATGAAATGCATTCGCATTTAAAAAATTCCTTTCTGACGCTGGGATTTGAACCCCGTTCCCTCATGCTTCGAAGGCGAGTGTCTATACCACTAGACTACACACCCACGCGTTACCTACGTGAATACGTGTACATGTAAACCATATGAATGTGTTGTATTCACGGTGCAAAATAAATTTAGAAAGACAACATTTTCTATAGAGACTTTACTGATTTTTGTGGTAGCTCATTAAACATCCTCTGTACGACACGATGTAGAGCCGACATGGAGGAGTGTGCACATCAGTAAAATTTTCCCTTTGAAAAAAATTAATGCCAAACTTGCGTTTCGGTGGTCCTTCTGAGGTGGCTATTAGATGTGCTGGCTAACGAGTGGAAACTAGTTTACGCCATCTGGCGGTTGTTCGGACACTTGCTAGCGCGGCCGCGAAAAGACGCGAGTGGCCACTTTCTACTAAAGTATATTTCTCTATGCTAAAGGCTTTTAACGTCATTCAGTGTCACACGGAAATTCGTGGTACCCGCTGTTGACATCCGTTATTGTCGTTCAAAGACACCATCAAACATGGCGGCTCCTCGGCATGCCCATGTCATAGAGTTTCCAATAAATACACTAGAGGGAACTCTGGCGGTAGTGTCTATGGCAGCTGCAATGCACGGCGCTTCAGCCAGCATGGGAATGATGGGTAGTACACAAATTTGCCTAGTCTTGCCTAGTCTTCATTCTATTGGCTCCGTTTGGCCTGAATCCGCTTTGCGGCAATACGAAGTTCAGCAAAGGTTTAGCAGTTACGCTTCACCACCTTGACCTTTTTAGACTCACCGATTCAAATCAAGTCACGAAGTTCACAACGGTCCATTCTTTCATCCCAAACAGAACCAAAACACAACAATAAAAAAATTAGGTGCATCTTCCCAAAGGGAACCCTGATGGGATGCGAAGCAGCAGCGTTGCGCACGGGTGGCGTCACGGGTTGAACGGCGCTAACGCGGGTGCTGCGGTGAGCGCTGGAAGATTCGTTTGAAGCGACGGCTGGCGTAGGTCTTGTCGTTGCGCGTCAGGCAGGCAGCTGCGGGCGCTCCAGCGAGCGCGCGGCAGGCGAGGGAGAGTGACGTCAACGCGCACTGCGAGGGGAGCGTGACGTCAATCCCAGCGCAGCTGCGGCGTGACCTACTTGGCACCGCTCCAACACCTGCGGCGAGGGGAGCGCGTTGCGGCGCGTTCGTACGCACGGAGGGAGGGACAGCGTTACACAAGCTAGTCAAATAGCTGCTTCGCACCTAAAAGCCACAAGTGCGTTCGAAGCCGCAAGGACGAAGACTAGGCAAATTTGTGTACTACCCATCATTCCCATGGTGGCTGAACGATCGCAGCGCCAGAGTCCCCCTCTAGTTAATTTTAGAAAACTCCATGGCCCATATGTGGCGGTATACGAAGTCTTGAGCACGCCACGACCCTGCTTTTTTTTTTGTCTTCTTTTTTTTTTTTGTTCGAAAGGAGGAGAAGGAATAAACTTTATTTTTCAGAAATGGGAGTGGGGAATTGGGGAATGTGCGTGGCTATACGTCTAGTAGCGCCAATATGGACGGAACTGTCAACACAGCGTTGACGCCTATGCCCGTGTGTTTCGGCGCCATGGAACAGGCCATGACTTCTTTTTTCCTTTTCGAGTGGCCGTGCTCGTGGCAATGTTCTTAGTACCGCCATTAACACAGCAACGCCGCTATACCACATGGCCGCTACTAAGGGAGTTAGTCTCGCCACTTCAGTCAGGTGGTGTTCCTGGCCGCTCAGCTTTTGTAACTCTGACACTGATCAGGGACCTCCTGTTATGCCAAAGAAAAAAAAAATCAGCCCGCTCCGCTTCACACACAGTGATGATTAGAGACCGGATTATAGGCAAATGCCTATTTTTTTCCTTGCGTTCCTATCGTGCCACTTTGATATATGAGCACGAATTAGGGGTTAGGGGAGGGCTTTTATAGTGTTTTTATAGTGCCTATAAATGCCTATTTTTTGGGGTTTGCGCCTAAATGTCTATAAGTGCCTATAAATGCCTATTTTCAAAAACAGCGCCCATATCAGCACTATTTAAACTCAAATTTTGCTTTCGAGTACAGTTTGAGACCGTAATTCATATTACCGGGCAAAATTGACGCTTCGGAACTCTATGGGGTGCCACAACTTAGTTCCCTAGTTCAACAAACGTCCGGTAAGCAACCGAGCAGTGAAATGGGACGCGCCGGCCACTTTACCCCCACCGCACTGACATGCCGCGAGCGGTTGGAGCAGGGGAGGAGGAGGAGAGGAAAATGCGCTATTTCTGCAACCCTAAATGGGAGCACGTCCCAGCGTATACAGTGCAATGGGGGAAAGGAAAATAAAGGTGGCAAGAGGAGAGGAGAGCGGCGTTCGTGGCCGAGGACGTGGAGGGCGGCTTTTACAGCCGGTTTTCCAGTCCAGTTTTCCCAAGGAATTGAAGCCCCTCCTTGAAGACGTGGGTGTGGTGGGGGGCAGAAAACAGTAGGTACCTCTGTGCAGCAGTAGGAAGATGGAGAAAGAATGCGAAACCATGCATGGAGTGCCGTCAGGGGAATGTAGAGTGCAGGTAAAAGAAATCAGATGTGCATTTGACTTTTGTTTCGTTCGTAATTTACTTCTTAAAGGGCGCTTCACCAGGTCACATAAGAAACTTTAGTTAAACACTGGAAGTTGTTGCGTGCCCAATGAAGAGCTTTGTACCACAATAACTTTTTTGATTGGTTCATTACGAGCCGCGAAAGCATGATGCTGGTAGGTGAGCTTGAAACCTTTGCCACTGGCAAGCCAAATTTCTTCCCTGCCCTCTTCGGTATCGGAGGAACTCGGAGCCGGTAGATCACACGACGCAGATGCTTTAACACGTCATGCGCACGCAAGGTTACACTGGGTGCGCTTGACATGTCCAAGCCAGGTCGTGCACACAAGCGGGGGTTGTATCGTTTCGGCGTTCTAGTGTAGTACCCGTTTGTGTGGGGTGGATCCCCTTTTGCGCTTGGAGAGGCTGGCATGGATGATGTATCCTTACCACGACACAGCGCGTCGCACCGCTGGAACTGCTGTAATAGACAATGTATCAAAAACACGCCAAGCGTTGTCAGGGCTGGCGCCGGCACGGAGCGGCAACAGCGAGAACACGGACGCAAACGAAATAGAGGTATATCTTAGTCTCGCATCGCACTCGATTCGAAGTAAAATAATAAATAAAAACGCACACAGATTCCATTTGTATGTTTTAATATTTCTACAACTTTCATTGTTCTATTCAAGCAACAGATTGCACAAATTACACATGTCGCCTAGAATCATTCTCGCAGTGTCACGTACTACTCTGACGTACGCAGGACCATTCCTTATTGTACGTCACCTCCTCCATATTGGTGCGCGTGCCCGTGAGATCAAGGGCAAGCGGCGTTTAGTCTGACATTTCCCCTCTTTCCCGGGTGCGTAGCGTTGCAAATCTTAGCAGACGTGATCGTTAGCGCCCAATGCATGCATTACGCTTACCAGCTCGAAATGTTCAAACCTGGTAAGGGGGCCTTTAAGGTGTTTACAGACAGAGGATAAATTGACCCTGCGCGATTACCCCCAGGCCAATACGAGGCTAAAAGACCCCCTTCTTGCCGTTTAGCGGTCTGGCATGGCTGCCCTTCTCAGCCATGCCGAAAAGAAAGAGACCGAGAAGCGTGTTCATACGACGGCGGACACTTAACTCACCAATGCTGGACAATAAAAGAAGAGACCGTGTTATGGAAATCGTGCGGGAAAACAGACAATAGCATGGCTATGTTAAGGGGAGATGCGATTGGAAGAAAATGTTGCGTTAATCTCTAGCCTAAGGCAGTGAAATTTTTGCGGTGTATATATAGGATTTTATGCTGATTTCAGATATGTAATTAGTTTTATAGTAAGTTGTACAGTTTTCGTTTTCTGCCACGACACTGTGTAAAATATAGTTCTTTTTGTAGACTCTTTTTTTTGCGAGTAAATGTTTATCGTTCTGAGCCATTATTTGCTCATATTGCTCCAAATCATCTGTAGAATGCAAATAACTATCAAGAAAGCGCGTATAAGACATTTTAATGGACAAGAAAAATTGTAATGTGAGAAGCCTTGGAATGCTCAGACCATACTAATTGCTTATTTTAGATTTGTAATAATTATATTAGGTGACATCAAGTTTTAAAGTAGATACTTGCACTCTGCACATGTTAACAAATATGTGGGCAAAATTTCATCCCGATTTGGCTATCAGAAGTACCAAAAACATGATGTAAAAACTCATGAAGTTGCCCAAAATTGTGTCTTGAGAAAAACGCATTTTAAAGGTATAAGTGAAAGCTCATCTGTGCGGAAAAGATTTGTCATTTAAGATGATTTATTCCATCATGAGAGCTTGGCAATCATGGTTATTTTGAGCATGTGATGACTTTAGTGAACCCCTCATGCGAAATGGAATGGCAAGCAGCCACGTGACAATTTCCAAGGGACTCTAGACAATCAGGACTTCTTATATTTTTAGTGGCCACCTTGTGCTCTTTAAAAGCGATTTTGACTTACTTCGAGTTTAATTACAATCTTCAGTTTTTTTTTGTCGTAAAAGTAGAGAAACTACACTTGTGAAAGCAAATAAAAAACGAAAATATGTAATTTTTGAAAAAAACTTCCGTTTTTCGACTCGCATCTCCCCTTAAACCATTGACGCCTTTGTGCCATCATAAACTATAAAATTTGTTTGCTTTCCAGTTGTAGACACAGGAAAGCAAACCTTTCTTCGAAAATTTGAGTTTTTTGTAGATATTTATTGTGCCTATATTTACGATTTTGGGGGCCTAAAACTGCGTTTTGTCTGCCTGTTTTTGGCGCCTAAAACGCGATTTTTTAGTGCCTAAAAATCCGGCCTCTAGTGATGATACAGCGAAGCCGGTGGCGTTCCCTTCGTCAGGCTAACGCATTTCTATGTTTTGCGAGTCGTTCAGATATGTCTTATAATTGCTGTTTATTAAGCATTCTTTCTTAAGCTTTGAGGTGGTAGTATAGCCACCACGTTTTAAAACCACAAAGCATCACATGACGGTGGTGTGACTATGGCAACGCGCCCGCCATTTGTT
This sequence comes from Rhipicephalus appendiculatus, assembly GCA_030522465.1. Taxonomy (NCBI): domain Eukaryota; kingdom Metazoa; phylum Arthropoda; class Arachnida; order Ixodida; family Ixodidae; genus Rhipicephalus; species Rhipicephalus appendiculatus. Next base: position 1,247 of record JALIZH010023984.1, on the reverse strand, counting down.
GGACTAACTGTTCCCTTCTTCCTTTTCAGTGGAAGTTGTATGTAGCGGGATTTACCCAATTTCTGTGGCACATGCGTGTTTACGACGACAGTTTTCTGATACGCCGCACAGATTTCTGTGGTACATACCTGTTTGTTGGGCTAACTGTTGCCTTCATATTTAGCGGACCATTGGTGAGCAGCGGGAATTAGCACATTTTCGAGCCGCATACACGTTTATGATACCCACCTGCGTTACCACAGATTCTGAACATGAAAACCTCGACTAAGCACAGCTTCGCTGATAAAAAAAATAAATAAAGGAAGTCACAGTTTCGCCGCAAGGGTGAAGCAATGAATGCGTAACAAATTGTAATGTCATACGAAGTGAGGCTGGCAGCTAACCCTTTTGGGTCCGATCTCGCGCAACTCTACGAGGTGTAAGAGAATACGGCCGCTCCAGGGACACTTTTCGTACAGTCTCTTCGCGCTGAGAGCCCAGCACGTAGAAGGGTGTACGAGCCACCAGCTGATGGCCGGCGAGATAGCGAGATAGCGCGCGCGCCAGCGATGGCGACCGCGCCCGTAAAATCAAAGTTCACAGTTGCTGCTCGAGGACCCCCCCCTCGCCTCCCCGCGTCTTTTCAGGCCTCGTTAAATGCGGGCGGGGCGTTTCCTCTCTGCTTGAGCACTCGTCGGCTGCTCTAACAGGCGAGGGGATCTTATCTCATGCGTCCTCCAAGCGACGGAGATGGGCCGGCTTGTTTAATGTCTGCTTCAGCCGCGTTCGTCGCCCCCGCTCGCGCGCTATTACTCGAGGTAGAACGTACGATGCGATGGGGGGGGGGGGCAGGGGGGGGCTTATCAACTTGGACTTTATACGGGACATGACGGCGACGCACAAAACCCGTCGAGACTGTCCATATATTTGTTATCGCAATAAAAAAAAAGCCAGCTCCCATGCCAAGTGCAGGCTGTACGAACTGCGGAGCATTGATACATTTTTGCTTCCCTTGTGTTTATCTTGTGTTTGTCTGTTTTTTTTTTGGGGGGGGGTTGTTTTGCGTTCTTTGCTTGTGTTAATCTGCTCTTTTCTTGCAACAAAGGGATTTGTATAGCGATTATATATTTTCTGTTCTATGGTCTCCTTTTTACCGTTTTTCAATCGTTTGCTGCTCCGAGCGCGATGCGTCAAACTACCGACGCTGGCATTTCACTGGCTCGGACAGACGAATTAGCGCGTCGGCGACGCTGGCGTTCTGAGGAAGC
>JALIZH010023983.1:0-39434 GCA_030522465.1 Rhipicephalus appendiculatus | reverse complement strand
GGAAGCGAACCAGCGAAGCCTTAAACGCACGGTAAAATTACTGCCGGTTTTAGAACGTGAAAGCTAAAATGTGGTGAATAGCTGTGACGTGTGTTAGCGAGGCACGCAGCTGATACGCGCAGCACCTTAAACCAGTTTTATAAAAGCCCGAAAGCAAAAAAAATATGACAGGTCCCACGTACCTTGGGAGTCGATGTCATGCGAAGCATGCAGAGGGAAGGTGTAACTGTGATGTAATTTTTTATAGAGCGAAACGTTACGAAATGACGCTATACATATGCACAAATGTTATACGCACACAAAGGTGTGTTGAAGAGTCGCAAATGTTTTATATAACCAGTTGTTTACACTTGCGTAACGATGCCAAGAGCAACATGGGGATTGCCACCACCAGAAGCGGTAAGCTGAAATCTAGGGCTTGTGCTTACGAGGATGTCAGCCCTGGATAGTGCTAAGCTGACAAGCGTCAGTGGATGGCTCCGGAAGTATACAGCTGAGGTTAATCCGATGTGACGCCTGCAGCTAAGAGTACACATCTAATGTTTATAAAATTAGATGGGCAGCAGTGCAACCACAGTTGAAGTTTTACGAACATTACACCTGCACAGGGTCTTCTTCCAAAGGAGTTCCGAGACCTGGCGTGGCTCGATAGTTGAATACTTGATTACAACGAAGAATGCTTTGGTTTGATTCCAGCTGCGATCATAACATATATTCTTTGTATTCGTCAGGTCAACGCTGCCGATGTCGGTTTTACAGCGAAAGCTGTTATGAGATCACAAAAAGGTTCGTTTCTGCGCCGTAGTTGTTCGCCGCCGGTGTCCGTAACCAATATCGCACGAAATAAGAAAACACTAAATAAATAGAAAAGAAACACCTTTGACCGAATGGGAATCGAACCCGGGTCCTCTGCGTGGCAGCCCAGCATTCTACCACTGAGCTAGGCCGCTGCTTGAAATTGCGGTGCAAACTGACCCCTATGCAGGCTTCATGTCGGTTAAGGAATCGCGTTAACGTGCGTTGTAAAGCGTCTTAGAACAGTAAAGTAAGAACCAGGCGTCACACAATGTGAATTGCGTAACGAGTTGGTTGTTCAATGCTGCAACCCATTACAAAAGCCTGAGGCATAATTCTTCATCGTCTTCAGCCACAACATCAACAAAGTGCACATAATGCGTTACAATAGTGTAGCGGGTACAGCGCTCTTCTAAAGAATGACGAATAATGGCATAGTAGACACTTCCCCACTATACAAAAATTATGATTTATGGCGTAGTGGGTACCATGCAAGTGTGCTTGTAGTAGTTGTCCCAAGAGTGTTCAAAAAAGGCTATAGAAAGGCCGCTCTCCCAGCTTTCGCTGTGGCTGTGCTTCGCGTTCCGCGCAGGCATGGCGTTTTTTTTTTCTTAACGCTTTCGCCTTTAAATTACCAATGTCTGTTCTCGCTGTTCCTCGGTAGATGTAAACTGTCGAACACCAGTGGCGCATACCCGCATACCGCGGCCTGTGGTATACGGGTATGTGCCACACGTGTCTGGAGCAAACGGTTTGACGTCGTACGCGACGGTATTATCGCATTATTCATATCCTAACCAGACTGTCATAATCGCCACACCCTCTTACCATCCCAAATTAATTTTGGTCTACCCCTAGTTAAAGAGGTGATGACCAGAACACCCAGACATAAGCGGCTAGATAGATAGATAGATAGATAGATAGATAGATAGATAGATAGATAGATAGATAGATAGATAGATAGATAGATAGATAGATAGATAGATAGATAGATAGATAGATAGATAGATAGATAGATAGATAGATAGATAGATAGATAGATAGATAGATAGATAGATAGATAGATAGATAGATAGATAGATAGATATAAACGCTACAAGTGTCTGCAGTACGCAAAGAAATGCTTCGCATTTAAAAGCTGGCAAATGTCAATGAACATCAGGCACTCACCATCGCTGAAGCCCGAATCAAGCATGCGACATCCCGTCGCTGCCAACCAGTTGATGTAGTCGGAGGTCCGGCCATAGGACTGGAGCCAGCCAAGCCTCAAGGGAGAAGGCGAGCAGAGGAGCCGAAAATGATAGCAGGAATGTTTATTTACAGTATTTACATTACAGAAGCTAGCGTGTTGCCTACAACAATTATGGTAGCGTGTTTTTAAATGATGAAAGAAGCTCGTGGAGCGTCTCGACGCTCGAGTTTTAACGCCTTGGTTTTCCCATGATTCCCTGTAGGAGAAAACCATTCAGTGCTGGACCGTTCAATGAAAAAGTCGTCTTTATCTCTACCCCTAATTTGGATGGTCAAACACCCTTCCTTCCCAACCCAGGAAATAGGGAAAGAACCACGCCCACATCGTCAAGCAGCGAGGGAGAGAACACATGACACAATACGGTAATACAGCACGGCTCAGCACAGTAGAATGAGTGATCCGTGGTGTTGCATGTGCAAACCAGCTGTGTAGTCAGGTGCAGGGTTGACTCCTCGATGGCGGCTGCGGTGCAACTGACAGGTAGCTCCCGGGTGGGCCAGGAATGCATATCGGAGCGTGGGAAACGTGCCTGAAGACGGATCCCAAGCGCTCGGCAAATTGTCCGTGCTTCCCGTAGAACGTTGAACAAGCAAGAAACAGCTCCTCCTATGCCGCAGAACCGTCAAAGTCAATTGGGTATGTCCAAAGAGTTTGACGATATGCGCTGACAGCCCTAAAGGGTTCAGAGCACGACTGCCGTGCCGTCGCCGCTTTAGGTGCATTTGGGGAACGTTCACTCGGAATAAAGTAACAGAGACTTTGCCGAAATCATTCCGATTGTCCAAAGGCGCGAAGCCACAAAGGCCGACCATAACAATACACACTTTAGTTCAGCGGCGATTGCGCTCCGCACTGCACAGATATAGCGGGTCGAGTCATTGTAGAGAACTGCATAGATTTTTCGTTTTCGGTAAGGGACTCTTGTCAAGAAGCGGTCAGCTTGGCTGCAAACCAACAGCGACCCCAAGTGAACGCACTTTCACGCTCCACTCATTTGGTGTTGCGGTTGCTCACACAATCATTCGGCGCGCGCGCACTGCAGTTCCTTGTACGCGTTTTTGTGTAAAGCGCTAGCCTATCGAAGCGGTTCGCAAACGCCCTGCTACAAGCGTGTGTTCATTGTTTCACAAGCTGTTAGCACTTCCAAAAGGAGAACTTCCTCTTCCAAGCAAGCGTTCGGAAGCACAGGAAATAGATAATGCGATTTAGTGGCTATTTATGCTACTTTTGGAATTACAGAATCAGAAATGATAACATTGGAAGGATACAGTTAAACTATGGAGTTCATTCCGTCATGGGCGACTCGTTCCGCCTTTGTTTTAGTTGAAGCTGTGACGCGTCCGACAGTATATATGTTCGACGATGAGAAGAGGAGCGCGATTCAGCGAGAGTTAAACGCTGCTGATCCACAGGCTGAAAGCCATGACTAATACGCGGGTGGCGAGACATCGGAGTCACCAGAAACTATACGCGTTGCTGAAGAGAAAAGTGTGCGCTTCGCGGTAGCCCGCATGGAGATAATGGGACCATTCGGAGTGCTCGTGAGAGATACTGTCGCGTCACAAAACCTGCCCAAGCATGATCCCTATCTTCTTTCGAATGACTTCGATATGTTTTTGAGAAAGAAGGGCCTTTGTTTGGTGATCTTTTGGCGAAAGCTTTGATGCGCCCGACAGCTGGTGAATCCGCTTCTAAGATGAAGCGCGGCGCGATTCAGGCAGTGTTAAACACTGATCCACTGGTTCATAGCCAAGACGAATGCTCTGGCGATGATATATTCAAGTCGCCGGTAACCCCTTTAACGAGGCTCAAGGAAAAACGGGAGTCCGTCCTAGTGTTGCCTCATTCAGAAGGGCTATGTGCTGTCAGCGTGACTTGGCTGGAAGGCCTGCATGCCGGCTACTTAGTTTTTTCCTTTGCATTCGGTGCCTCACGAGGCCCCAGGGCCAGACCTTGTACATATATTTGGCTTAAAGCACGCATCCTTTTGGTTGTTGTGACTTATGGCCAGTCTTTTGGAGGGTAACGAAGGTTACGGACCCCCCCTATCTAGTAGGCACTGCTGCCTTTTCCGTATCCTGAAAATAATCTTTGAGTTATCTCAGTGATGTTCTGAGGTGATTGCATGCCGCCGGCTAAACTCTTAGGGGAAAGTTTGCCATGTCGTGAAATTTGATCGGTCTTGTTTGTACCACGATGTTGGGCAAGATAGCGGAAAACCTGTTGGTCCCAGCCGTCCATTTTCCTTTTAACACCAATGTAGCTTTAGACACATTTTTTTTCGCGTTTTGTTCTATTATGTACTTTGCGTATTTGTTTAATCACTTCCTTTCGTTCCTGTGTCGCCCGTAGCACCTGCATGCCTTAAATGATGTGGCTTTCTCTGGAAAGGTACGAAACACTGTGCTATTGATTTTCTTTGTACTTATAGGGTGTCTGTATCTTCTATGGCTTGTGCTAACTGATCCTTGACTTTCACGAGTGAGAGCGCAATTGTAATTTTCGAGAGGGTTTTAAGCAGAAAATGTACCCTGGCATTTCTTAGAGTCAGTTGAGAGCTCTGTCTTCTTTGTACCTCGGGTTTTGCTTTGTTCACTTCCGGCGCTTGTAAGCCGTCGCTCAGGTCCCAAGATCCTCAGGTCAGGTCTCGTCAACAAAAACAAGGGAGCATATGGTCTCTGCGGAGTGCTTTGGTGCTACATCCTCTTCGAGACCTCCTGGGGCGGCGGACATGCTGTTATGATCGGCCTTGATGCCTTGGCGCTACTTGGACAATAGGAATGATGGGTCAACGTTCCCCAAGTGCACTTGAAGCGGCGACAACACGGTAGTGATGTACTGAACCCTTCAGGGCTGTCAGCGCATTTCGTCAGACCCTTTTGACACAACCGACCGACTTTGAAAGTTCTACGGCCTAGGAGGAGCTGTTTTCTGTTGCTTTGTTCAACGTTCTACGAAGCACGGACATTTAGCCGGAGCGCTTGGGATCCGTCTTATGACATGTTTCCCACGCTCCGAGGTGCCTTCGCGGCACGCCCGGGAGCTAGCTGTCAGCTCCATCACAGTCGTTATGGAGGAGTAACACTGCACCTGACTGCACAGCTGGTCTGCCCGTGTGACACCCCGAACCGGTCATAGTACTGTGATGTGCCTTTTGTTGTCTCCCTTGCCGCTGGACGAACTGGGCGTGCCTCTTCGCTCTTTCCAGGGTTGGGAAGGAGGCGGTGTTTGACCTTCCCATTTTTGTGGCAGAGATGAAGATGTCATCTTGATTGGACTGTCCTGGACTTAATAGTTTTCCGCTACAAGTAATCATGCTCAGATCAAAGCCTTAAAACGCGAGCGTCGACACGCTCCACGAGCTTCCTTCATCATGTAAAAACACGCTACCATCAATGTTGTAGCAACACGCTACCTTCTGTAATGTAAACACTTTAAATAGACATTCCTGCTATCAGCTCCGGCTCCTCTGCTCGACTTGTCCCTCAGGCTTGGCTGGCTCCGGTCTTATGGACAGACCCCCGACTACATCGCTAGTAAGAATGCTAGCAAAGACTAAAGTTCAGTTTGTCTTCCTGTGCCGATATCGCATTTAAAAATATGTAATCTATATTTCTAAATATAGAATCTAAATATGTAAATGAAAGGCATACGATACCCATATACGTGCAATTTCTGTTCATGTCCCAAGCATATGACTGCAATGCAGCCGTATTGTCGGGGAGTAGGGATGAAAGATCCATTCTCGAACTCGCGGCCATTAATGACGCATTTTCCTGCATAACACAAAGAACAAACACATTTATTTACATAATCACGTTGCAGAGAAGTTTTCTAGATCATGGCTGAACAAAGTGACTTCGTGGTAGTATTGTTACACAAAAAAGACCATCAGGCCTTCAGTTTTTGTGATATAAATACATGATACTTCCGCCAGTATTTTATACGATACTATACTATTACATTGCACCTCAATATCTACAACACATTCGCAAATTTCATAAGGTTGCACAAAATAACATAGCAGCAATGTCAAAGGCACATGCTTCATTGCTTGCAAATTCCGTTATTCCAATGAAATACAGTTCATTGCATGTTTGTTAGATATTTGTTTATCTTTGCTCAAACTACCATGCTGTCAAATCGAAACCAGATACAGTTTAACCCACCTAAAACAATACTCAAGTGCTATGAAAATTTCATTATTATAAGCGATAATTAATATAAACGAGTTACACAATGAACAGCAAAATAAAGGTATGGCTGGCTCTTGTGAGAAAAATGCCCCCACCTCCCCGAAGGGAATATTGAGGAAATGCGAATGCATTTCGCGCGCTCTTCACTCCATTTATATATGGTGGTTGTGGTTCGAAGAAGGAAAAGGCGCCTAATTTCTGCAGCCCGGTCGGGAGCACGGCGCAGCGCCTGTTTTTTTTTTTTTTGCTTTTGTCTGTTTTTTTATTTTTTTTTTATTTTTTTTATATGTTTATTTTATTGTTTTATTTTTTTTCCTTTTTTTTCTTTTTTTTAATTTTTAAAATTTTTTTTTCATATATAGCTCCACCGAGCTCCCGCGATGCGAGCGCCCTCACGCACTTGAAATGCATTCGCATTTAAAACTGGGGATGCGGGGGGTAAAGCACGCAGCGATGGAGCGGTGTTTTACTCGAACATGCCAATCGCTGCTAATGTGCAATGAGAGACAGAAGACTCCGACTGGACACAGAGACTTGCAGTCCGCTTTTAGTTAACGCGCACGCTGCGAATTTTTGTCGTTCAACAACGCACAGGAGAAATCTCCCACCGGTACCACCTTGGAGGTCAAGATCCTTTGCCATATATACGGGGTGGCCAGTGAACGGTTGTGCAGCGCGAGCAGTCGGTTTTTTCTACCAAGAAACTCCCTAGCAGACGCTGCCTGTGTCGGCGTCGCGAGGCGAGAGAGGGGGGGGGGCGTAGGAGAGGAGAGAGAGGGGGGGGCGCGCATGCGCAGTGGGACTGTGGGACGCTGCGGGCAGAGATGCCTAGAGAAGAGAGGGGGGAGCGTAGGAGAGGAGAGAGAGGTGGGACGCGCATGCGCGCTGGGAGTGTGGACGCCGCGGGCAGGGATGCCTAGAGGAGAGAGGTGGGAGCGTAGCAGGGGGAGAGAGGGAGGGGAGGCGCATGCGCAGTGAGGGTGTGGTTGCCGCGGGGAGGGATGCCTAGAGAAGAGAGAGGCAGAGAGGAGGTTTTTGAGATGCGAAGCATCTTATGCTCGGGGCTCTCGTGTCCGTCCCGCGTCCCCCGTCCCCCGTCCCGCGTCCGGCCACTTTCATGAAGTAGGGAAGCACCCATTATGCGAACCAGAACACTGTAGTAATATAAAGGCCGTCAACCCTAACACAGTCATCAGAGTCATGGCCGAGAGCACACAGAGGCTGCTTAGCAATGGCTAGGCAGGTGGTGTCTGTCGCCCAGGTTGACCCCATTCCTTAATCTTGCTTGGATGTGTTTGGAGGGGGCTTAGTCCGTCCCTCCTTCCCGCGTCCCACACCACCACAGCGCATGCACGCCCCCCTCCCCCTCTATCTCCTACGCTCACCCCTTTTCTCTCCTCTAGGAATCCTCTACTCTACGGAGCAGCCCCCCGCGTCCCACGCTCACCACAGCGCATGCGCGTCCCCTCCCCTATGCTCTCCTACGCTCACCCCCCTTCCTCTACTCTAGGAATCATCTACTCTAAGGAGAGGCGCCCACATCCATACAGCGCATGCGCGTCCTCTCTTCCTCTCTCCTCTAAGAATCCTCTACTCCACGGAGCGGCTCCCGCGTCCCACACCCCCATAGGGCATGCACGTCCCCTCCCCCCTCTCTCTCCTCTTCTACGGTCCCCCCCCCCCCGTCCTTTCATCTAGGAATCCTCTACGGAGCGGCGCGCACGATAGGTGGTGTGACAGCTGCATACCCGCTGGGGGCGCCACGGTAGTTCCGCGGTATGAAAATGACGGAGCGCGCGCGCCTCATTCTCTCTCCTGTGCAGCGCCGCGATGAGCGCCCGGACCACTGCCGCGAAACGAGAGCGGCGACGCTCCTCCCGCTCAAGCTAATTATCTCCCCGCTGCTTCGCATCCACACATGGTTCCCTTTAGCGGGAGATGGGGAATTTTTTATTTTTATTTTTTTAAAGGGTTTGCGCATGCGCAGTAAGGGTGTTCATGCCGTCCACCACCACCACCGGATTAAGCTTCGCCATAAGATGCTTCACATCTAACACCTGCCGGCGCTTACCTCCTCAACCTATCCTCCTCCTCCGCGGACAACGCTGGACAACACTGGACAACGCCGGATGCCTGACACAGCCCGACTAAGAAATGCATTCGCATTTAAAACTGTAATACCGGAAGGGATATGCCAACAGGTATCAGTGACAACGACGACAAAGCTGCCGATTTTTCGGACATGCTTGACAATTAGGATGTTTTCCCGGCACCGCCAGAAGCCCTATAGTGCCCATGTATAACAACGTCTGATGTTTCGGATGCTGAAACTCTTCGAAGTCTCTACTTTTTACTCAAATTACATGTTTTAACAAAACAACCTCCGCTCCCACGTCGTAGTGGATTTCAAAAGACAGCTTTGCCGCAATGCCACAACTTCATGCTGCTAAGCGTACCGCAAATGAAGGGGCGCTAGAATACTTTGGGATTGTGGGCACGGGTTCAGCAGGTTCAATTTATCGCTTTCTTCTCATGAATTACCTTTCAGCACGAACACTCAACAGCCATAATTCATTGTTATAACCAATAATGCGTGTTTCAGGCATTGTTGTAAGCGGATTATTTCACCATAGAAAACAAAAAAAGTTCATGGTACAGCAGCTTCTCATTGTTATAAACGATATATTGTTAAAACCGGTACCGTGATAAGTGGGTTCGGCTGTATTCGGGTATTTCAGCTGCATGAAATTAAAGCATTTAATGCGCTGCGTTGTGAAGTATTCTCGCGTGTCGCTTTAATGACAGATTTGATTACGTTCCCTGCTTTACGACAAAGTAACTGGGGCGTCACCGTAGTAATAGAAAGGCTCTCTACGTTGTTCCAATAACCGCAGTCCAGCATTACTTCATCCATAAAGGTTCTTTCGGACAGGTTTGAAGCAGCAGCAAAAACGCTAGTAGCGACATATTTGTTATGCATCATGTACATACACAACACATAATGCTGTAATGGCATATCAAGATCTGCGCATCTCTCGCCATAAAATATTTGTTCACGGCATAATCATCATTGTGTGATCTCTGCCAATTTCTTTCTCAGGCATACTTCTGCATCCCCAGAATATTCTAGGCACTCCCACGGTCCTGAAAACCGTCTGAAGGCGACGCCGTCGTCCATTACTGTTTGATCCCAAGTTTTCCCAAATGGTTCACTGAATATATTGTTGTTTCTTCTTTGTGCTAAGCCATATGGATGCCGCGCGCCAATTTGGTCATACGGTGCGGTACTTGAACCTAACGTCAGTGTTGCAGCGCGGCCGTCGTCTATTCCACAACTCGGCCGAAACGCGTATTGCTATCAACGCTGCGTTGTAAGGTAAGCAGAGCTGCAAGCACTTTTTCCGTGCATGACACTGGTAACGCTCCACCAGGGACGCAACTCTGTGTGCGTGGAACAATTTCGTGTGAGAGAGTAGACGGTACAGTACTCTGTGCGCCACATCTACAGAGTAACCCTAATGAAAACGAGCAGGTAATGAAGCCAATGAAGGTTTAGGGGACGGTAATTATCCTGTTTTAACCTTTCGTGTAATACGATTTAATTTAGTAAGTTTTAGTGTTTAATATAAAGCTAATATTTAAGGTAGGTTCTTTCGAGAAAATATTTTACAATCGGAATCCAGAAGTTATGGTTTGTGGGGCATGGTAAAGGTGATTGTTTAGGTATAACGCTGAACCCATTTTATTCTGCAAATTTCGTGACCCTACTGAAACGAACCTGCGTCTGTCGTTTACACATTGCACGCTTGCACGATTTAAAACGAATCTGCATATCATCGACATATGTGCAATAAAACATATGACGTAGGATGCACACACACTGCGAATTGACTTTTTATAAAAAGTGTAGAGCTAAGGACACCACCATGTGGCATCCCAGTTTCTTGAAGAATTTGTCGTGATGGAACGTTCCCTACTCGGACACAGAATTTAGGATCCGTCAGGTAGCTCGCTAATATAACAAAGCAACCCAACGCCAGCTTGTGTCAGAAGAAACGGCATCTTGCGTCATAGTCCTTATCCATATCAAGGAACACAGAAAGAAAGAAAGAATTGAATGCGGGCAAAAACGTAACGATGTGTGCATCGGAACGTGCTAGGTAGCCAGTGGTAGACGTACCCTCTCTAAATCCGCAGTGGTGTGGTTCAAGTAGATTCTTTGTTTTAAGTGTAGCAGTCGCCTGTGTACCGTCTTTTCGAAAACCTCGCAAAGTCTACACATTAGCGCTATAGGCTTGTAGGTGAAAACTTACAAGGCGTCCTTGGCCTGTTTTAGGATATGCATATTAATAGCTTTTTTGCAGGCTGAGATCTCGCCGGAAAACCATACAGCATTGGGCAGGGAAAGAAGGGTTTTTAACTGCGAAGTATTTCTTTGAGTACTCCAGGCACTTTATCTTGTCTATCTATCTATCTATCTATCTATCTATCTATCTATCTATCTATCTATCTATCTATCTATCTATCTATCTATCTATCTATCTATCTATGTAGCTGTATATGTCTGGTTGCTCAAGTGATCACCCCCTTACCCTGGGGTAAACCAAAATTAATGTAGGAGGGTAACGTGGTTTGACGACTATGACTCGCCGCTCATGACATGAATAATGTGACTGTCCCGTCGCATACATCGTCAAAGCCTTCGTGCCAGACACGTGTGGCACATGGGCGGGTATGTGCCACAGGTGATTGACAGTTTATTTCTACGCGGGAACGTTGAGAAAAAAACATTGCTAATTTGAACGCGAGAGCGTTAAGGAAAAGCAGACATCGGGAGTGTTGGCCCTCACGTCGGGTTAACGCCAATTGTAGTTAAGAGCAATCCACTAAATTTGATTCGTGTAGCTGTGTACTCCGCTCGCAAGTGTACTCCGCTCGCAAGTGGCGACCGCTCGCAAGGTCGCCTACACTTGCGAGCGGAGTACACAGGAGAATACGCCAAAACCCAGGAGAACAAAACAACATAGTCACTGCCGATGGTGACACAAGAGTAAACGCAAAAGCACAAGAAGTACTGCGTAAAGTACGGCTTCAGCCGTACGATGTGCACGGTTTCGGGCTTTAGCTGCCGACGAGGAGACACGGCGCCGTCCGGAAATACCTCGTAGGTAATGTCACTGATACGTCTCAGAACCTTGTACAGTCCGAAATAACGGTTCAGAAGTTTTTCCGATAATCCTGGTCGTCGGACAGGGGTTCACACTCACACTCGGTCGCCAGGGTGGTAAACGTTTTGACGGCGGAGGTTGTAACGCCGTGCATCTGCATGTTGTTGGTGACTGATAATAATGTGAGCCAGTTGCCGAGCTTCTTCGGCGTACTGAGTGTATTGCTCGGCGTCCGCAGCAAGTTCAACGCTAGTATCGCACGGAAGCATGGCATCGAGCATGGTTTGCACGTTGCGTCCGTATACAAGGCGGAAAGGCGGAAATCGCGTTGTTTCTTGCGTTGCCGTATTGTACGCAAACGTGACGTAGGGAAAAATCTCGTCCCAGGTTTTGTGGTGTACGTCCGCATACATTGACAGCATGTCTGCTATGGTCTTATTGAGTCTCTCTGTCAGTCCATTCGTTTGTTGATGGTAAGCTGTCGTTTTTCGATGACTTGTGCAGCTAAGTTTGAAGATGTCCTCCCCATCATTTGTGCGGTAAATGATGTCCCTGTGTCCGTGATCACACATGACGGAGCCCCATGCCGAAGGTCGATGTGGTGCGCGAAGAACTTCGCGACTTCAGAAGCCGTGCCGCCGGGTAACGCTTTTGTCTCGGCATAACGAGTCAGGTAGTCTGCGGCAACTATGATCCATTTGTTCCCGGAGGACGACAAAGGGAAATGTCCGAGAAGGTCCATTCCCACAAGATCGAACGGTGTCCTCGGTGGTACAATCGGTTGGAGTATACCCGCTGGTATCACAGGCGGCGTCTTGCGGCGCTGGCACTCGCGGCAGCCTTTCACATAGCGATGCACGTTAGACGATAGCTGTGGCCAGTAATACTGCTGGCGCACTCAGGCGAGAGTCTGCGAGTAGCCGAAGTGTCCTGACGTTGGTTCGTCGTGGCACGCAAGAAGGATATCATCGCGCATATCGGCAGGGACGACGAGCAGAAAGGCTTTGTCGCTACCACGAGCGCTTTTCTTGTGAAGGATGCCTCTTAGACAAAAGGAGGACAGCTCGCGAGCAATGTGCCGAGGAACCTGGGAATTTCGGCCTTCTAGGAAATCAATAACTGGGCGTAATTCTTGGTTTCCCGCTGTCTTGACATGAAGTCAGAGTCACTAACTACCTGAGAAAGCCATCTTCATCATCTAAGTCCATGACAGGGTGTCCCTGCAGGTGCTCGAGAAAGCGCGTCGGCATCTTCGTGTTTGCGCCCCACCTGTACACAATCGTGATGTCGAATTCACACCACCAAGCGAGACGGCCAGACGGATGTCTGAGATTGGCCAGCCAGCACATTGAGTGGTGATCAGTCACCACTTTGAAGGGACGACCGTAGAGGTAAGGCCGGAATTTTGTCGTCGCCCATACGACTGCGAGGCATTCTTTCTCAGAAGTGGAGTAGTTTACCTCGGCTCGAGAGAGTGTACGACTGGCCTTAGCTATCACATGCTCAACGCCACCGTTTCTTTGTACAAGGACAGCGCCATGTCCGACGTTGCTGGCATCTGTGTGGACTTCTGCGGCAGGGTCCTCATCAAAATGGGCAAGACCAGGGGCTGTTTGCATTCTCTTCCGAAGCTGTGTGAACGTGGTACCTTGCTCTATGTTCCAGGTGCGGGCACGTCATCTCGGGTGACTCGCGTGAGCGGTTCGGCTATCTTCGAGAAGTTGGCAATGAATTGGCGATAATAAGCGCACAAGCCATGGAAACGACGTACTGCTCTTTTGTCTTATGGAACAAGGCAGGCAGCAGTTTTTTCTGGATCAGGTCTAATCTCCATCCGCACTCACGACGTGTCCCAGAAATTTCAGCTCTTTATAGCCGAAATCGCATTTCTGGTGTGTCAGCGTGAGTTCAGCTGAGCGAATGGCTTCCAGAACCGTTCTTAGGCGCTTCAGATGTTCTTCGAAGCTCTCGGAGAAGATGACCACATCATCGAGGCAAACAATCATGGCAGCTTTTGCCACTTCAAGCCAGCGAGAACGGTATCCATCATCCTCTGGAAAGTGGCTAGGGCAGAACAGAGGCCGAAAGGAAGAACTCGGAGTTCATAAAGTCCGTCTGGAGTTACAAACGCGTTTTTTTTCTCTGTCTCGTTCATCCACCTCGATCTGCCAATAGCCACTCTTTAGATCGATGGACGAAAAATACTTCGCGTGTCGTAATCTATCGAGGGAGTCATCGACCCATGGAAGCGGGTAAACGTCTTTTTTGACGCTATTTAGCTTCCTGTAGTCAATACAGGATCGTAGCGTTCCGTCTTTCTTCTTCACTAGGATGACTGGCGAAGACCACAGTCTTCTGGATGGTTGAATAACCCCATGCAAAATATTCCCATAAAAAACAAGCAACACCTAATGCAGGTTCGTGAGGATAGAGAAACCTAAATATTTCTGGAAACATCGGTACGGCAGGCAATTATGTACCGCCATCGACCTTCATCTTAAGAAGCGACTCATTGAGTTTCACGTCAGAGATTTGCCACGGGCACACGAAGTGAGCCAAGAGTATTCAATTCTGCAGCCGACATCGAAGAATGGCACACCGCCGCAGAGTGGCCCTTTTCCCGACATTGGTTTGAGAGAGCTGGTCTGGTAGTACAATTTGTTCTTCATAGGAATGACACCCAGCCAACAGAGGATGACGGTAACGAATCCTTCGCTGGTACGAGGTTTTCGGAGCTGACAATACGTCTTCGCTTTTGGTCCGCGTGTTTTGTGGTGCCTCCTGGATAGGCCGACCTCTAACCCAGCGTCGATGTCCAGTGACAACGGCATTTTTTGCCACGAGGTTCTATTAAGTTATTATGAAGTTATGAAGTTATTATGAATTCAGTAATCAGTGACGTATTCATGGCATCCAAATTCGATGTCCCCACGTGATGATGACTTGCGCATCACTCGTGCTGACGCCGACGGTCAATTCTCGCGTTTGAATAGAGTTATAAGGCTTTTCTATCCATTCACAACTGTTCCCAATGCCTCTTCTGGCGTTAGATAAATTTCACGTAGTGTGCGGGCTCATGAAAGGTCGAAGGCAAGAAATGTCCATGAGCATTATGCCACCCCGAAAAAAGTAGCGACAAGGATGAGTTCAGGCATTGATATAGCTACGCTCCTCGGTAACAGCATACACATACAATAAGCAAATACATCTACACTGCTTGCATTCAAGAAGAACCGTTCAAAACGCTGGTATCTGCGAATTATAGAGTGAGGTTTTGTATTGATGTCCTGGGACTTGCAACTGCACATATCAGGGATGAGTCTATCATAAAATATGATCAATTGGATGTTTAAAACGACTATGCGGATCTTTTTAGTCTTATTCTCTGTGTGCAAATTTAAAATCACTATTTACTAGTTAGATGACAATTCAAGTGATTCTGCAAGTGCAATGTACCTAAAATCACGAGAGCGAGGTCTGTAGTTGGATGGATCTTAAGCTTACGAGTAGGCGAAGTTCGCCTTCGCTTTTAATTTTGTCGTCATATTTCCTGTAAAATAATATATTAATAGTCAGATGAAACAAGGTGCAACAGCTGCGCCTATTGCGCCAAACTGATACAATTTCCTGTTTTTGCGCCGAGCTGCGCCAAAAGCACGAAATTGGAGGAAATTGCGCCACGCTGCGCCAAAACGCCCGACCAGCCTCAAAGTTTTCTCAGTTGCGCTAATTTCAGCGACAAATGGAGGCCACGTTGGCCTCCTGCAGTTTGCGTCATCAATCAATCCACGCGCGCAGACCCTAACCCTAAATCACGATGTAAGATATATACTATTAGGTCAGGTGACTCGCGAGACGCGATCGACCAGATAAAGTAATAACGCCGCGCACCCATCAGTTCGCTGACCGCAGCGGATACCCACCGGCGGGACGATGCAACTTCAAGACAAAAATACGTCGTCGTAGCCACTAACGCTTCGCGGGAAATATGAATTTCCTAGTCAGCAAACGCGGCTGTGGCATGTTAGTAACTAAAGCTGGAATCCTATGCCGCGTTTTCCGCGCGCGAACAAACTCTACATGCTGCGGACACCGGCGTTGCCGGTGGCAGCGTTGGTTGCCATAGCAACGGCACTTAAAGCATTTTTCTGCCTTGAAGTTGTGTCGTCCCAGCAACAGATATCCGGTGACGTCGCCGGGCCAATGGGCACGCGCCGTTGTTACTTTATCTGGTCGAACGCGCCTTGCAAGCGAGCCAAGAAGTTGTGCCCAAACATAACTCCATCGTGAAAGAAAAAAACTTCCCCATCTCCCGCTAAAGGGAACCATGTGTGGATGCGAAGCAGCGGGGAGATAATTAGTCATTGCTAGGCAGCCTCTCTGTGCTCTCGGCCACGACTCTGATGACTGTAGTAGTGGTTGACGGCCTTCATATCACTACAGTGTTCTGGTTCGCATAATGGGTGGTTCCCTACTTCATGAATGTGGCCGGACGCGCGACGCGGGACGGCAGAGGGACGGACAGAGCCCGAGCATAAGATGCTTCTGCATCTAAAAGAGTTCAGAAATCTGCACATTCAGTTCCCCTTTCGGTCGTTATCGATATCTCAGGTTGCCGTTCGGTATTGCATCTGCACCTGAAGTTTTCCAGCGTACCATGAGCCAGATATTCGATGACCTCCCAGGAACGCGCGCGTGTAGATCGACGATGTGCTTGTGTGGGGTTCTAGCAAAAAAAGAACACGACGAACGCCTGCACGAAGCGCTATCGAGGGCACAGGCTGAGGGCCTTACTTTGAATGTGGAAAAGTGCATTTTTCGACAAAGTGAAATCACCTTTCTTGGGCGATAAGATTAGCCTCCAAAGGTATTGAGCCCAATCCCGACCTGATAAAGTGCATAATAAACCAACCTGCGCCAACGACTAAGAAAGACGTTCAGCGTTTCCTTGGAGCCTGTGAACCTATTTCGGGAAGTACTTGCCACTGTTGTGTGCCCACACTGAGGCCTTGCGCAGCCTGATAAGGAATGATACAGTTAGTTTTCGAGTGGACGCACGTTCACGAGCGTGAATGGGAGCAGCTCAAGTTGATGTTGACAAAAGCGCCAGTCCTGGCTGTTTTTAATTCCGAGCTTTCCACGAAACTGTCGACGGACGCGTCCGCGTTTGCACTCGGAGCGGTCTTTTTCCAACAGCATGGACGCGATTGGCGTCCTGTAGGCTACGCGCCGCGAGCACTCACAGAAACCGCGCGAAGGTACACTCAGATAGAAAAGGAGGCGTTGGGCATAACATTTGGCTATGAAAAGTTAAAATGATTATATCATTGGCAGACATATTGCAATCGAAACTGATCACAGCCCATTATTGTCGATTTCAAAGAAAGAAATAGGTGACATGCCACCACGTCTGCAGCGCCTGTTTCTTCGGCTGCTGAAATATGAATTTTATTTGCAGTATGTTCCAGGCAGTAAATTAGTTGTTGCTGATACCTTGTCAAGAATCCCATCTCAGGAACTCCCTGACGACAAGGGCACAACAGATGTTGACGTTCATGCTGTGGGCTTCCTTACTGCAAGTGTGGGCCCAGCCACCCTTTCCCGTCTGCAGGCAGCAACGGCCAGTCATGCAACGCTGCAAGACGTGATCTCGAGATTGCAGTCCTCAATTCCTGTAGAGGGTCAGCTAAAGCCCTTCACAGGAG
The DNA here is from genome assembly GCA_030522465.1 of Rhipicephalus appendiculatus. Lineage (NCBI taxonomy): Eukaryota > Metazoa > Arthropoda > Arachnida > Ixodida > Ixodidae > Rhipicephalus > Rhipicephalus appendiculatus. Next base: position 22,318 of record JALIZH010023983.1, on the reverse strand, counting down.
AGCTTTCTGTAGTCAACGAAATACTCCTAAGGGAACCAAAGTGGTGGTACCTGCAAGCATGCGCACGGAGATGCTGCAACGAGTGCAGCAAGGGCATCTCGGTTTAGGAAAATGCAAATCGAGGGCCCGTAAATTGATGTACGCACTGGCCAGGAATGGCAACAGATATTGCCCACCTTATTGACAGATGTGACGTCTGTAGAAGTTTGCTTATCGGCAACCTGACGAGCCCCTTTTCCAGCGCACCGTCCCTGACTTGCCTTAGGCTAGAGTTGGTGCAGATCTTTTTTCAGCATGCTGGAAAGAATTTTTTGGTTGTTTATGACGCCTACTCTAATTTTCCTGAAGTCGAACATCTAAAGGAGACCTCAGCAGCAGCCGTTATTCAGAAACTACGTCAAATCTTTGCAAGACACGGGTTACCACTAGAAATTTGAAGTGACGGCGGCCCTCAGTTCGCATCAAAACAGTTTAAAGATTTTTCGGCTCGATATGACTTCAAGCATACAATTTCAAATCCGCATTTTCCCAGATCGAATGGACTCACCGAGAAGGGCGTGCAAGGGGTCAAACGGATTCTTAGACAAGACGGAGAGAAGTCAAGATGATTTCTATTTGGGCCTTCTGAACTACAGGGTGTGCCCTTTAGAGGATGGCCGGTCGCCAGCAGAACTGCTGATGGGACGAAGCCTCAGAACGCTACTTCTAGATTTTTCAATGTCACCCCCAACGTCTGTGCGAAAACATGTTCAAGCAAAGACCACTAGCTCTACTACAGAAGGGACACGTCGTCCGCGTTCTCAACAATGGTAGATGGGAAATAAAAGCGCAAGTCCAAGCTCTCGTGGCGCCAAGGTCGTACACCGTTCTGACAGAAGATGGCCGGGTGTTCCGTCGAAATAGACAGCGCCTCCGCAAAACGCCAGAAGCGTTCTGTCGACTCTGCAGTTACGATGCCGACGAGAGCGACGACACCTTCGATTCATCTACAAGCGCAGTCATACCGCAGGGGCCAGATCCTCCGCAGGCTACACAGGACCGACGGCCAGGCGACCCATCAGGCTCCCCGGGCACCGAGGATTTATGCCGACGGTCCACCAGACCCCAAAGACCACCACTTCGTCTGGCTTACACTCACGGATTCTACCAGAGTGAAACCGCCTAAAAAGCCGGCTGTTACGGACTGGCGTTCCGTGTTTCCTGTGTTTTCAGTGTATTTGGTGTGTTTCGCTTTCAAAGAAAGGAGAATGCAACGGGCAGTCAACAGGACAAGACCAAGGACAAGACTGTGCGCATTTAAGAGAGCAACGCCTGGCAACGCTGTACGCAAGCGTTCCTGTTGTAATCAATAAAGCAGTCTTCTTGTGGCCACCGCTGTGTGCAGACGCTCTTACAAGACGCTCGATACAGTATGGTCGATGACGCCTAAAAAAGTTACTGGCAATCATTTGGAGTAGTATATGACATTTCTACAGCCCTGAAAAAACAAACTAACAAAACTGTGTGCCAGTTTTTTTTTCGCCACCCCTACTCCTCAGTTTTACGGATCCCCCGAATTTCAAGGTCGCCAGCTTGGCAGATCCACATTTGAATTCGCAGGTCTGTCAAATGATGTGACAGGTGCGGCAAATGCTTACGTGGACTTGTTTCTTCAGTGGGGTAGTTCAGAATACCACTTTTATTGCGATAGCAATTATATGGACAGTCTCGACGGGTTTTTGCCATCGTCGCCGCCATCATGTCGCGTATGAAGTCCACGTTGATAAGAGCCCCCTGCGCATCGTACATTCTACCAGCGGGTAATAGCGCGCGAGCGGGAGCGATGAACGCGGCTGAAGCGGAGAACAAACGAGCCGGCAGGCGCTTGCGATAAGACCCCCCAACTGTTCTACCGACCCCGCCCGTCGTTCACGAGCGTGAAAACACGCGAGGGGGGGTTCCCTCGAGCGACCTTCGATTTTACGAGCGCGGTCGTCGCGGGCGCGCGCCTTATCACCTATCTCGGCAGCCGACAGCGGGCCCATCTACTTGCTGCGCTCTCAATGCGAAGAGAATGTGGTGTGAAGAGTGTCTCTGGAGCGGCCGTATTTTCTTAAGTCAGCGTTTTCTAGGGTTGTGTGAGATCGCATTCAAAAGAGTTAGCTTCCAGCTTCACTTCGTATAACATTAGAATTTGTTGCTATCGCATTCATTGCTTCACCATTGCGGTGAATCTGTGACTTTTTATTGAAATAGCAGTACTCATGTTCACTCTGCACGATTTATGTGATGTTGAATGATTTGTACATCCTCTTTTTTTTAATGTAAGCTATTTTGATACTGCTCGAAATTTGATCTTTCGTGACCAAAATGGATGTTTTTTTTCTCCCGTACCGTGCTCCAAATTTGGATTTTAGTGCTCCAAAAGTAACATTTTGCTGCTCCAAAAATTGCTCCAAATTCTATTTCGGCTGTTACGCCCCTGGATAAAAGCTTTGCTGCGAACCAAATAAGTACAGCTTTTATTACAGAACAATACAAAAAAAGTAAGTCGAAGTTTTACCCGTGATCTGTTCTTAAGCCAGAGATAAGTTACATATATATGAAAAAACGATAAGCAATTTACAAATAGAGTTCCAGCCAGATTGAAATTATTTTGAAACAGTGCAGCCTACAAGACTAAAGACGACAAATTGAAGGCGTTTTTCAGTAAAGCCACAGACGAAATTTGATTAGCAGAGCTTATATTACGAGCACAGCTGGAGATGGTAAAATGCGGTTGTAGATGAACCGCCCAGCTAGCTTTCGAAACAAGTATCTGTTCTAATGAAGTTCACACTAGACCATGTACTGCGCATTAGATTGATATTCTTGCATGTCCCCCCAGAACAAATAGCGTGCAGTGTGATCAACGTGCTAGCCACACGCTCGCCAGCATGCACGAATTTTGCCACCGTTGTAACTGCAAAATGGGCTCGCAGCGATACTCAGAGAAGTATTCCGGAATGCAGATCTTAAGGAACGTGTGCTGAAAGGCGTATAATACACACATGGCATGCATTTGTCCTTCGAAAAATACGAAAAATAAGTATTGCGGAATATATTTAGAAGGATAGAGGTAGAAGAACAGATACTGGATTATTGTTTCTTTTTTTTCGGGGAGGCTGATGATTCGCTATGAGATTGATTTGATGCGGGATAATATCGGCATGATTGTTCCAACACACTGATACTTCCAAAGCAAGGATATCGCTCGAATCAGTGCCTAAAGAAAAATTATACATTTCATCCAGTTGCAAGCCCAGTCGAAAAAACATCAGGGCACTCCTAACTGACAGTCAGGAATCCTTGCAAGTCGGTCAGGAATCTTTGACTGAGTCACAATTAAAGGACCTTCGCAGTCAGGATCAATTAGGATCGCTGCCCGTGGTCGTGCAGCACAGTCAAGGATGGCTGACGGTAGCCTCTTTGTCACGGGCAGGGTGGCTGCCCGGGGTAATGCAGTTCGGTCACGTTAGCTGGCCGTAGCTTTTGTCACGGTCAGGGTCGCTGCCCGTGGTCATGAGCTCGGTCAAGGATGGCTGACTGTGCCTTCGGCTGGCTTAACTGTCTGCACGTACTACGCCCAGCAGCTCAATCAGGAGGTGCAGCTAGCTGTCGACTGATCAACCGTCGGTCACGCAATAAGCCCTAGCAGCACCATGACACGCCGCCAAAATTTATCCCATGCGTTTTAAAAATCAACTATAATGTAAATAACAATCAGATTTTTGTTATACGTTGGCAGTGGCGCGATGTACGATATGCCATGTCGATACGTAGCGCGCATGCATGCTTCGGGCCGATCGAAGACGACGATCGAGAAACTGCGATCGTGTGTTTTTGTAAGTCAAACTGCCTCAGCTGCATCCCGTTCGACGTGCCGCATCAGCCGAAGAGCCAAAACAGTGAAACGCCGACGCATCCTAACTTTACCTACGATTTCGCTCGTAGTTGATATTTTTTCGCGTCAAGAACGAATCTATGTTTTATTCCGAAGTTGAAATGCGCCGAAGCAGCAACAGCTCCCGCGAATGTTTGGCCGAGAGCAGTGAATCGAGCTCGTGGCATGCCGCTACCGGGGGCACCTGAAGAACGAAGGTATATTTCTAAATAGTATCGTTTCTACTACAACAAGTTGAAGTGAACCACCCTGTACGGCGTGCATTACAACGTGTTTCACAATTGCCAGATGCTGAGCTTACGCGACCATCATACATTTTTATTCACCATTCACGCGCTTGCTACAAGCACCAAGCATCTTAAGCTGGCTCTGTTGGGGCTTCTAGGCGCCTCGAAAAATTCTTTTACAGAATTTACAACCTGCGTTGTCAAAAAAAAAAACAATTTCTGAAACTATTTCTAACCAGGAATATATGGCCTCCATGATTGAAACCAAAAAAAATATATATATAGCCTCTGTGGTACACACTATTCTTGCGCTCCGCCGCCAGTATAGTGTGTGTAAATGTTTGTCAGACTATATGTGCGCATGTATCTATTACGTTCATTTTATAAAGGCCACTGCATTGTTTTTAATGCCCGCTAGTGGTAGATGGTTACAGCGGGTAAAGCCGACAAATCCAACGGAAAACAACCCAATCCGCTGCAATCTTTAAGGGGGGATGGAGGGCAAAATCGACTGAAACTGCGACTTTTCAATTTTCTTAGCACGATATTCCTGCATTACTGAGAAGTGCTTCCACGAAGTGGTGCCTTTTTACGCGCAGTGGAAAGCGTTTAAAAATGGCCCCAAACGCGCCTTATCCCGTGACTGCACCGCGGCAACTGGAACTATAAATGGCGTTTTTCCCAAACACTACTTTTCGTCAGAAAAGGAACATTTTCTCTGTAACCACTCCAGCTATCAAGTGCAAACTTTTGTGACTTCTTTCTGAATAACATGCGCCCTTTCTGAAGCAAAAGAATGGCGTTGCGACCAGAATTATATTTTTTAAGAAAGTTTTTCTTTAAGAAAAAAGCCCTAAAATACTAGCCATCAAACATGTAAATTTTGAACTAAAGAATGGTCATGCCTACAATTATTATTTTGGTTCAGAAGGATACCCTGGGCACATGTAATAACGAGAAGAGATTTCACCATTATACATGCAAAATGTTTTTCACAAATGTTCCTTCAAAAAAATAAAAATAGTAAAATGATAATTTTTTATTATTTTTAGAATGGCTCTGTATTTTCTTGCCAAATTCACAAAACGTCTAGTAAAATCTCCATTGAAGCCACTTGCAAAATGTTGTGGTGTTCGCTTTAAAAATAACAGAGCGATGGGCAGCAGTAGTTGCACACCTGTCTTCGCTATCTATCCCCCCTTAAGGCCGTTGCGAGCTGCTCTGCGTCACGCTGCTGGGTTTCGTCGTTTGTTCTTCGAAATGCTGTCACTATAACGAAAACAGTGAAGCAAGAACACTTTGAGCCGAAATTGACTCATCGCAAGCAAATAGGAGCAACGTCGGATGGCTACATTGCTGGACTCTCGGTAACTCTGTGTGTGTGTGTGTGTGTGTGTGTGTGTGTGTGCGTGTGTGTGTGCGTGTGTGTGTGCGTGTGCGTGTGCGTGTGCGTGTGCGTGTGTGTGTGTGTGTGTGTGTGTGTGTGTGCGCGCGCGCGCGTGCGTGTGTGGGTGTGTGTGTGCTTGGATACATCGAGAAGCCTTCATTGAACGATGGTTGGTTCTCAGTGCGCGCTCGTTGGACACTTCCACATCAGGTAAGTCCACTGTCACTATTTATGTCGTTCGCGTAGCGCAGTGTGTAAGTCATCTGTTCTTAGCGAGCGTCGCAAGCTATAATGTTTTCCCAGCGGTCTATGAGATAGTGATGAAGGGATAAAATGACGCGGGGGCATTTGGAAAACCGGTTTGGGTATCACTCAGTATGTTAACGCCGTCGTGGCGTAGTGGCTGCGTTTAAGCCTCATGACGCCGGCCTTAGAGACAGCCCAGCGGCATCGCCGGGCTGTTTTATTTAGGGGTGGCGGGGGGCTTGGATGTATGGGGGTACGCCCAAATTTTCGATCGTGATCACCAATCAGCGTGGCTATTAGGTCAACAATACTCCAAACAATTCAGGTTCATTGAGATGAGCTGAGCGCGCCAAGTCTAATTCGACTAGTTTGCTTAGAATAAATCATCTTAGTGCACAAGCTAACCACGAACCTCAAATCTCGACTGAAATTTACCGCATCAACCCTCCACGATGGCCTAGTAGTTACGGCGCTCGACTGCTGATCCGCAGCTCGCGGTTTTGAATCCCAGCCACGAAGGCCGCATTTAGATTGAGGCGAAATCCTTGAGGCTCGTGCGCTCATATTTGGTGCACGTTACAGAACCCCCAGACGGTCGAAATGTTTGGAGCCCTCCATACGGCGTCTCTCATAGGCATATATTGGTTTTGGGACGTTAAACCCTATCATCTAACTAATTTTCCGCATCGAGGACAGTCGTGGTCTATAAATATAAAGTCCGCTCAGCATTCACTCAATTCAAATTGTTAAGACCGGTCTTGACTGTCATCAAAAGTACACTTATGATACTCGTATAACTTACTGTTGAGTTGCTTTCACTGTGTATACAGTGAATGTGCCTTCATTTGCGACAGTATTGTATGACTGCACAGTGCCCGGTTCCGGTAGGAGTGCGTAGTGTATCTAACACGCACTGGATGCATGTGCTTACAAACGCGTGTGCTGTAGCAGTTGCTCAGTACGCGGGTTCTTTACTTTCTTTCTGTTACGCAGTTGTTCATTGTTGCCTCAAAAAAAAGAAAAAAAATGATTAGTCACTCCGCCTGTGACACAGCAAGTTGCTTCGATGAAAATACTGCATCAGATGGCCCCCGAAAATTTGGCAACATAAAAAGGGAATGTAGTCATTGTCGACTGACTTGCACAGTGGTTTTTCATGAAAGTTATACATGGTTGTGTTGATACTTCTGCAGCGTTGGTTTTGCTAATCTGTTATTTTTATTTTAGTGAAAGGCTTGTTGCTGCTGTCACTCTGGAGCTGGGATGGCTGCCATAGGTTTGTATATCAGAACAAAATACTGTTGCCTTCAAAGTGAGAGTTCTCATTTTTGGTATTGTTGATCTGTCTGTAGCAATATGCAAGATAGCGATATAATATGTGGGGTTTTACGTCCCAAAACCACGAGATGATTATGAGAGACGCCGTAGTGGAGGGCTCCGGAACTTTTGACCATCTGGTGCTCTTTAACGTGCACTGACATCGCACAGTACACGGGCCTCTACCATTTCGCCTCCATCGAAATGCGACCGCCGCGGCCGGGATCGAACCCGCGACCTTCGGGTCAGTAGCCGAGTACCGTAGCCACTGTTCCACTGAGGCGGGCAAGATAGCATAAAAGCCCAATCAAACTCTATGTGAGTAATGTAGTGTTAGCATTCAACTGTAATGCAGAAGTAATGATTGTACACAGATAAAAATGACTCAAAAATGCTACTAAATGCAAAAGCTTTCAGACGAGAGACAGTAACAGTCGCGGACAGACCTCAATGTAGTAAAGCCAGGTGTTACATTGGGCTAGTTGGTAATCTACCTTCAACATCCAGCGCCGAGCAGACAAAGAACAAGAAAAGGGACAAACATTCCCAGGATTCGGAGACATTCGTACGTGGCGCCATCTCTCGGTGGCAGCAACCACGTCCTGCCATAACTGAATGGTAAATAGGCGAAAAAAATCATATCTTTTGAAATAGGCTAGCTATCAAAAAACGACTCCGGGATCTATACAGCAGAGACCTACTGGAACACTGTGGCGAAATTTCATTATCGCACTACAAAACCTGTGGCTTCCAAAGACAATTGAACATCCCCATTGGAAATACATGGGATCCCATTGTTAAATATTAAACATTCTGGGAAGCCACGCGGTTTGTAGTGCGACACTGTAATTTTGACAGAATGTTTAATTAAGTCTCTGCTTTGTAGAACCGGGAGTCGTTTTTGATAACTAGCTTTTTGCGTGAGATATGATTTTTTTCGCCTACTTCCCATTCAGTTACGGGAGGCCGCCGCTCTCACCGACGAGAGATGGCGCTACGTGCAAATGTCCCCAAATTCTGGTCATGGTCAAGCACTCACTTCCAACTGCGGAATAAAAAAGGTATATATGTTTGCATTCTACATAAAGTGAACACATGCAAACAGTGACAAAACAAGCGTCAACAAGTTCAGCAGAAAGACATTGGACGTGACATTTGTTCATGTTGCGCATTTGTTTAGCATGTGTTCTTTCATGCCCGGTAAGCTTTTTCTGTATAACTTGTTACGCGACTGTTTGTGTCCTCACGTGATGTAGTACGCCGACATACGTACATGGGCATTTTTCAATAGCTCCTCAGTTGGAAGTCAGTGCTTGTGTTTGCTCCTGTTCTTGTCCTTTGCGTGCTTTGCGGTAGTTGTTGAAGCACCATTTAATGCTCACTCGTGGTTGTTGCCATGTCTCGTCTAGAAGTTCTTCCACTTATTATGATTGAGTGTGGAGTACCAACTAGCTCGAACTATTGTTGAAATAAAATTGACTTCAGTTTGCTTCTAGTAGCTTTACAAAAAGCGTCAGTTCAGCTGGTACACATTTAATGAAACTTCTGCAGATCTGTTTTGAAACATCACAGTTCTGGCTAACATCAGAGAATAGAACTACCACTATAATTACTTGTATTAAGGGTAGCAAAATTGCACATGTCATGTCTCATTTTCCACCCTAATTGTTCTGTTCTGCTGAATAATAGCATTTGCTTTACATTTGATTGAAAAGCTTACCAACCTAGCGTGGCGCATGGATGCTGGCATTAACTGGTAGCTAATCTCGAAAGATCGAATACTACAGTGTGGTGTGTTTGTTTGAAGGACTATACCACCATGTGCTTAGATCGAGTCCTGTGTGAGGAAGGCGCAGCAGGAAAAATGCATTCACCTTGGACAATGCGGCATTAACAACAGGACCATGGAATATTCTCGTTTGGTAAAAATTCATCATAGAAAAATATGGCTTTTGTTATATTCTTGTGAATTGCCTGCGCTCTTCTATCGTCATGCATGATACAATTCGTCTTAGGAACATGTAACGACCTTTGCATTGACAAGGTTATAAACAGCTACAGTTGAGCAAGAACTACTGGAAGCAGTGGGAATTCGCTGCTGACACTCATTGCTCCTACTCTGGAGAGTTGTGCAACATGATAACTGCACCCATATCTCTACTTTATTTTAGCTTGCACCAATAGGAAACCAATTGTACTGCAATGCACATTATAAGAAAAGTGAAACTGAAAACCGAAACAATGTTTTAGTGAATAGAGTTCCAGTTGATAAAAGTTATCTCTGTCCATGCAGTCTGCTGAAGGCAAGGTTTGCTTGGCTAGACCATGGACCTAAAGGAACTGCAACCACAGATTGCTGATGTTCATTCCTATCACTGCAAAGTGGGCCAGCCCCACCCAGCACGGTTCTGCAATGTTCACTCATCAAAGTCTGGACCGACCTGCAGCACCAGCACTGAAAATTTCTTCTTCAACATGAAGGTAGCGTACCCTCTATTCACTCTCAACAAGAATCCCCAAAGGACACCACATCTATGGTGCTCTTCACATCCTTTATTCGTAGCATCATCACGTTGTGCATGATCCATTGCACAATATAATTTAGTCTGTCTTGTGGATTCACTATAAATGTACTATCCGCGTCACGAAATCCGAACAGTGGCAAGCGCAGTGGTATAGTGCGTGCCATCCAGTTATTACCGTGTACAAGCGCGCGCATGTATGCGCGCCCTGTCGACGGTGACAACTGGATGGCACGCACTATACCACTGCGAATGCTTGCCGCTGTTCGGGTTTCATTTGACGCGGATAGTACATACTCATGCCTTCTTTTTTTTGGTTTCTGTGAACGTTGAGACTTCACTGCCTCCTTTTTTTTTGGTTTCTCTTAATGCGGATGCTTGACTTATTTTGATGTCAATTCCTTGTCAGAGCAGCGTGCAATAAGTGATGCCATTCGTTTGCAGGAGAATTTTGGGCATGTGAACCAATGCTATTGTTATATTTCACCTCTGTTTATCACAGCGTATATATGTTATATACAAATAACGTACTAACAAAACGAACTTAAAACCATGTGCTGCCAATACACATTTTTTTTAAGCAGAGGGCCAGAAAGAACTCCAAGGTCCAAAAATAATAATGAAAAGAAATATGCACACTTTTGCTATGTGAACGTGCTGCCGCCAGAATTTTGCGAATACGTGCTAAAATAAGGAAGTTATAGGGGTTACAACATCCGTTTCAGCTGGTTTCAAAATTTCGTGTGGCCTCGCCACCCTTCTCCGCCATAGGAAGGGCAAAGGCATAGTCCGTGACTCCACCCACACGGCAAGATGACATGACATCAGCGATACGTTATCAGCGCGCAGCGAGCGACCGAGCAGGGCACTTCACATAAGCACGTGTCATAGCGGCACGGGGAGCATCCTTCTCCTAGTGGCAAAGAAGTGAGACGCCTCTTCATCTCGGAGGCTTTTATTTTGGCAATATCGCTTCTCCCGGTAGTCTCGGGCTCTACAAAACGCCAGGAGCAGCACAGGAAAATGAAAATGCGGACTGCGCGGCCAAAACTGCATCACCGCAGGGCCAGCCGCCGTTTCGTTGGGCAAAGGACCGATCGACGAGCTCAGTGGCATGTCAAGTTGCCCATGGCCAAGTTTGCGTCACTGCGAGGGGGATTGGTCAGAAGGAAACAGGCGCGGGAATTGTTTTTCAGAATGAAGAGTCTGGGCGGCGTGCCGCGCTGTAATATTCGGAAAATGATATCGCCGTGGTCTACTGTACGAATTGGCAAGCTTGTTTGGGATGTGCAAAAAAATGTCTGAACCTGTTTACTGGCTCTTTAAGCAGCCAACTCCCGCTGGTTGATTCCACGAAAGATAATAAATCTTTGAAGTTACTGATTGTCTTGATAATTTTTATATTATGCCCATATGACTGAGTAGCATGCAATCACAATTTGTTTTCAAAGAAAATTTTTTGTGAACAAAGGAAAAATCAACAAGCATCGCCGGGTGACGACAACCATTTTACAAAGAGTCAGTTTTTTATATATTCGTGACCATACTAACAGGAACTTACGTATTCTTAAAAATTCTCTAGAAACGTGGCGTTTTTGAAACTTAGTTCTTCATAGGAGCACCAACTGCGTCCCGAAATCATCATAGCTTGTTAATACTTACAACATGGATAGACCTTTTTGTGAATAATGAGCAAATGCATTTGTATATGTATTTGTTTAGTATTTCTTAAAGTAATGAATTTCTTTACTAAAAAATATAAAAAAAGCTGTTCGTCAAAAAATATATATACATAATAAAAAAAACTCTCAATCTTGTTCAAAATCATATGGACCGCAGAATTGAATTCTGGAAAACATGTTGCATCATTTTTATCGGAACAAATTTACAAATTTTGAAACTTCGTTTTCAGAGTGTTGTCACTGCTGCATAAAGTACGTCTCTTGTTACAAGGAAATACCATAACACGCCTTTTTTTTCTTTCCTGATGCTTGCGAAATAACATTGAGACATTTTCCGTATTTTCGGTGAGTGGAAGGTGTCCTGTAAAGAAAACGGCCGCTTGAATGAACTGCATTTCAGCATTCGGCTTAACTTCTCTGTTCGATATCCCTCAGTCCAAAGGCAGCCTCTCCAGTCATCCTCCTTTTCTGTCACCTGCTTGGTTGCCACGGAATTAATATTTGAATGCAAATTAATGCATTCTTTCAAGCTGTCTCTTTTATGTCGTGCTGAGCCAGACGTGAAAGTCTTGTATAAAAAGCAAGGTCTCTTCAGGAAAGGAAACTAACTTCTAGAAAACAGTTCCCAGGAGTTTTGGTTTTGTTGGCACACAATTGTATATTTTAAAACCATATACGATCCACAGAGTTAAAGCGTGTCGATTACGCGAACCTCGGTGGCCGTAGTTTTCGCGATGGACAAAACGCATTCTGTTTTGATTGCTCTGGTCTGCATTGGCAAACATTCCATGATTGATTGCTTTCCACAGGGGTATGAGTTTCCACCACTACTTTTATCAGCGGAAGCTGATAAAAGTAGCAGATCCATGGATCAGCTGAAGGTTCTTCGGCATGCTTTGCATTTGTGCGATCACTTTAATAGCCGACTGTATTGAACCACCGTGCATTGCATCCGCCCACGCAACACACGCTACTCTATTTACACTAAGTCACGGTCCATTCGATCCCCCACACGATTCGTATGGTGTGCGTCCAGAGAGCGGGTCGGACAGTGATGGGCGACGTAAAATGTATCGTGTAACCTCGGCAATCTACATCCCAACAATCTTTGCTGCAAATTGGCAGTGCCGGAAAAATATGCATGGCGATGGTACTCAGGTTGTGTGCTCGCCGGTTGGCACTGTCGCTGCTTGAGATTTCTTTATTTATAATAGACAGTGTCAGAAAGCAAGACTCATCTACACGGCTTTTCGTGAAGCTTTGTTGGCTTTATATTAGTACATCCATTGAAAAAATAATAAATGCCGAGTGATTAGTGGTGCACTGCCCATCTACGAGTACAGCATTGATGTTGCAAACTACTCAAATACAGTTCATTGAAACGATTGTTTTCTTTGTAGAACACTTTACAATGACCGAAAATTCGTCATTATTGCTATTTCGTAAGCCTCAGAAAAGAAAAGGCGGGCTATTGTATTTTCTTGTAACAAGAGACGTACTTGACACAGTAGCGAAAACATTCTGAAAACACAATGTTTGAACATTTCTAATTTTGTTCTGATAAAAATGATGCAATGTGTTTTTCCAGGATACCATTCTGCAGTCCACATCAATCCGAATAATTTAGACCAAGATTGAGATGGTTCTTTTTTACTATAAGTTTTTATTCGCCAGCAGTATTGTTCTTTTCTGTTTTAAACAATTAATTTCATTACATCAAAATTACTAGACTAATACAAATGGACTTGCTGATAAATTACATGAAGACCTATCCGTGTAGTAAATATGAACATACTAAGGCATTAGAGAAGTTTGCTAGGCGTCTATAGAAAACACGTTAAGCCGTTTATAGGGCTGTCAGCGATCATACTGGCACACTTGTCAGCGGAGGTCGTCTTGCCTTCATTTATTCCAGATGCTTACCCGCGAAGGTGTGGCCGCAATCGTGCAAATGTCGCAATCATTGATCAACCGAACGCTGCACTTTCAGAAAATATGGAAGACCTTTCACGGCGCAAGATAGCATTGGCAAGTTCAGTGGCAGACATCATTTTTATGGAACAAAATGTTATCATGGTGCGAAGGCTATGCACTAACCCTTACAGAAGCACTAACCGCATAAAACGAACCATTACAGCTTAAGGAGCCACAAAAGACTCGGCGAGGTATTCATCGCAGTTACCTTTTCAGCATTAGTACATTTAAAGCAGGTATGTATCTATCTTATGCTTAGTCCATGCGAAGCACGTGCGGCCCAGAAGTAGGCTGCGCCAAGGAAACGCGAAGGCACCTTGGCAACTGCTGCCCGTCCTGACTTCGAGAACCTATGTCACGCTGCAGGCACAAAGTTTGCGTTTACTCTGCCCTTGCTGCTCTCTCCCGGGCTAGATTTCCGTTTTTATGAAGCATGCTCGCCACCTTGGGAGGGGGAGGGGGGATATTTTGGCAGCTGCGTTAAAGTCGGTCTTTCACCCTAGGATACCGAACAGTAAGTGGTATGCATAAACGTGAAGTTTCATTGGAGGGTAAGCTGTAGTCGTAAGAGAGTGCATTACGTTTGTTCCTGCACTGTAAGCGGTTATGTTACAAGTGATCTGTGCTGTATATCTTAAAGCAGTGTAGTTCTAAATGTTCAGTAATTGTTTATGCATTGCATTCAGCAAGATGAAAGTCGTCATTGTCGGCTACTTTTGTGCAGTCACACATAATTCGGGCAGCACCTTGATCTCAGAAGGACTAAAAATCAGGTCATGCTTGTTTCAAATCTAGGACGGGAATGCACACTGACGAGCTCTAACATTCAACTAAGCTTTTTTTTGCGAAACAAATGATATATATATATATATATTGTAATAGACGAGACTGTACAGAGACAGCACCCTTGCTACGGGCCGGCTGTTCTATTCCCCTCATCTTCCTTCTCATCTAGCCGGGTATGCGCCCGTGGCCGAGCACCGCTTTGTCATCATTACAATATATATATATATATATATATATATATATATATATATATATATATATATATATATATATATATATATAGGCAGTGTTTACAGTGACTAATAGAAAAGGCAGGCACGTGCGAAATGAAGCGAAAACAGAATAAACAAGCTCGTGTTGGAACATGGCGAGTGCAAAAACAGGAGGCGTCATCGAATGCACGATCCCACACTTTCAAAAACGCCAACTCTTTATCATACAGTGAAATGGGACGGCTTGATACGCCGGAGCATCTCTCCTGCCTCATCTGAGCTACCTTTAAAATAATGTGGGTCCGGTCATCTTTGTGCCGGTACAAAACTGATGCGTTATCGAACTCAGGATGACAACCCACTGATCACAATGAAGAGCCAGGAAACCATCCCTCTTATTTTGGACGTTATTTGCCTGCTCACGAAGCCGTTTGTTGAAGCGCCTGCCAGTCTGTCTGGCGTAGCAGGCTCTTTACTACAGATGAATTCTGTAAACAATCCCGCACACACAGTCCATGATCTGGTTACGATTCTTCATCTTGCATTTACCTACTCGTCTTGCAACAGGCAGCTGTTCTGGAAGAGTGACACCAGCTGTGCGGAGCCGAAAAAGCAACATGCGCACCCACGTGCCGACCGATATTCAGTCTATGTGATAAATGGCGTTTGAGCTGGATGGCCGCGACATTCTTGCGCCTTACCATACTCTCTTGGGCCCCACCGTCTGCTGTGCAGCCTACGTACTTAGCTCTGCAGATGCTTTCAGCAACAGTAAATAGCAATGTCTCTGGGTAGATCGACGTCTTGAGGCCGGCCCGCCTGTGTATTGAAGCTCATGTCAACGGCATGGTGGCAAGACCTGCTTGTGCCATTGATGAAGCACCTTTTGATGTTAGCCCTTTTTGACGAGTTTACTGTGAGACGAGGTGTAAGGCGCCATGGTCTTGCATACGCAAGATTGTTGTTGCCAGTAAACATGGTCAGCGAAAAAGACAATATGAGATGAAGAAACTGAAGGGAATTTTCTGCTGGCATTTCATGGGTCAAGGTCAGCGCACATTTGAGACTTGCCTTGCGTCCATGACTCTTACTCATGTAATGCCTGCAGAAAGTTCGTTTCGGTTTCATGGTCTCAAATTTTTTTTCGCTGACCAAGTTTGCTGGCGATGCCAACCGCGCGTGCAAAAACCCTTGCTACCTTACACCTCGTGTCACAGTAAACTCGTAGAAAGGGATATCATTAGGAGGCGCTACATAAATGCCACAGAAAGCTCCCTGCCTACATAGACCTCAAAGTACGTTGGGCGTACAGCAAACGGTGGCGCCCAAGATAGTGTGGTAATGCGCGAAAAAGTCGAGGTCATCCCATCTGAACACCAACTATCGCAGAGGCTGATAAAGATCAGTGGGCAGGTGGGCATGCATTCTGTTTTTTCGGCTCCACACAAGCTGGCCTTACTATTGCAGAAGAGCAGCCCTGTTGCGAGACGATCCGTTCAAACGTATAGTGAATCATCACAACCAGTTCGTGAACTGTGTGTGCACGGTTGTTTAGAGAATTCCTCTGTCGTCGTGTGGTGCCTGCTACATCGGACAGACTGGCAGCTAGGTGCCTCAACTACCGTCTTCGTGAGCATACAAGTAACGTGTGAAACAAGAGGGATGGTTTTCGGGGTCTCCATTGTGATCAATGTGGTTGTCGTCATTAGTTTAACACATCAGTATTGTACCGGCACGAAGATGAATGTACCCTCATTATTGCAGAAGCCACTCGGATGAAGCGGGAGGTATGATCCGGCGTGAGCAACCATCCACTTCACTGTGTGGTGCAGAGTTTGTGTTTCTGGATGGTGCACGTTCACGCATGTGGTGACCCCTTTTGTTTCTGCACTTGCCATGTTCCAACACACGCTTTTTTTTTGCTATTTTCACTTTGTTTGACATGCGCCTGCCTTTTTGTGTTAGTCAGTGAAAGCCCTGGCAGTACGAGCTATTCAATGACTTTAAACTAGCTAGAAGGGCAGTCAAATTTCATGCCACGATACATTACAACATTATGTGGGCGAATGCTTGATTGCAGTGTCTTGAGGTGCTATCATGATAGCAAAAAATGACGAGAGAGCATCATGTACATAATTGTCAAGGATGTCAAATAATTTGACCCTCTTTGCTAAAACTTGTCTTCGTACCACATCTAGTTAATTTAGATTCATTACGTGGCGCAGCGCAACAGGACATGGTTTGAGAGAGCGAGTACTCAAAAACAGCGTTAGCTTTCAACTAAGTTTAAAGTTAGCACTCTGCTTCCTACTTCGCTCTCCGGTTTCTCTCGTGTGGGGTTGCGAAGCATTTACGTCCCAGCAGGTGCACTGAAAGCTGCAAGAAATAAGGTGTGTGGGGGGGAGGGGGGGGGCAAGGAGCTGAATCTGTACATCAGTGCACATCATGACCTTCATTGCCCCCTTTTTTTTCCCTTTGTTTAATGCACTACTCACTTTCATTATGATCACAAAAACGTGCAGGTGTAATTCTATGGCTATAAGGTGCAACGCGAGCATGTAAGGCAAGGCGCAGTGTGGTACAAACATAAGTTTCATGACCCATGCTGCGCTATGTGTGCCTCACATGATCACAGCAGCCTCTACTATCAAACAGCATTTTCTGACCATGTTCAAAAAGTGTTGCAGAAGCCTTTTAATGTGGCAAGTTTGCATGGATTTAATTTCTGAGCACTAATTCTTAGTCATCAAGGTTCAGCATTTCAAACCATTCCTTGTTCATGTGGTTTGATTGCACCCACATGCAATGTAGCAGTTTCGTTGCTAGTGAAACATATTACAGGATGCATCTTGTTATGGTTGAGACTTTTGTTTTAAACGCTGGCAGGATTGTTCAATTCTGTTATACTTGTGTTTATAATGTCTGTGTGTAACAATGTGCTCTTCTCTTCGCAGCTCTGTTGACGCAACATTGGGATACGCCACGGGAAAGTTGAAGAAACTGCATACCTGGCCCAGAAGCTGGCTGATGTTCATCAAAAGATTACTTAATAAAGAGGTGTGCCATTTCAAAATAATCTTACTAAGCACGGTTAGTTTAAGAGAGTCTTCTCTAAATGAAGCTCGAAGGTAGCATCACTGCAGCTATTAAGTTTACTACTGAGTAAAAATGAATAGAGTCTGTGGGTGTATATAAAGAGAAATAGCCGACACCATATGCATCACTCTTTCAATTGTTGCTTCGTCACTTCTCATTGCTATTTAAACCTTACATCAGCATTGACATTGTGTTTTGTGGTGCGCAGCTGTGCTCTTATCTGCAGCAGTGCATGCTCAATCAAGAGGGTATTGGATGAAAACCTAGAATAATGTGTATTGCATATTTGTTTGGCATAGTTCTTAAGGCTCACCTTTAGGACGTCTCATTATTATGGGGGCGTAACCAATCATGTTTGTTTGCATAATGATCACACACCTGAAGTATCACTCCATATCACTCGATCCCACTCTGAAGTCACATTAGAGCGATGGTGGTTATGGCTGTTATAATACCTTACATTTTTTTGTTTTGTGAGGGAGCCATTGGGCAAAGCAGTGCGATTGCAGCTTGCTTTGTGCCATTCTGTCGTCTGTGGTATGCAGTTCGTGTATCTGCAGTTAAAGGCACTCGAGCAAAGCACTGACACATATTGTTTCTCGATCAGTAGCATGAGATGCCCCCTACCACGAAATAGCCGTCTGCGCATTGGGTTGCAGCAACGTGCGAAGGCAAATATCCGGCTCTTTTACTCATGCAACCTTTGCGCGGTCACGTAAAGCGCAGAAACTGGTGACATTGGGCTGTCAATGCTGCTAAATTTGCACAGGCTTGCATAAAAACTGCTTAATGAGCGAGACTGCCGAGTCTCCAGTACGCGGACCAGTCACATGCAGACCAGTTACAAGCAGACCAGTTACAAGCAGACCAGTTACAATCAGCCCAGTTACAATCAGCCCAGTTACAATCAGCCCAATTACAATCAGCCCAATTACAACCAGACCAGTTACATGCAGGCCCGAATTACGTATTCCCTTAGACCGTCGGGCTGTTGGAATTTTTGACTGGGAGGTGTATTTTCTTGAGAAGATTGTCGCGTTAAGTGTACATCATCAACAGCAACTTCTGAAATAGGTTGGTATTTAGACAGTACCGATTCGGCGTAAAAGAATACTGGCGATTTCGCGAAATGACCTTTATGGACTGCCAAGACACATGCCTTGATATTAAGATACCTGCCTTGACGGGCAATTACTTTCATTGGCGGATGATCACAACATATTGATTCCGCATTTCCGCCGTCACGGGAGTTTGGTGCTTTATCACTGGGCGTGTGGGGATACTTTTGCCACCCTCACATGTCGCCAACCGGCGCCACGCGTTTGCTTAGGTGGGCAAAAAGGTGTTAGTTCACTTATGGTAATACGTTAGCCCAATTACGGAAAACAAAAGTTACGAAATACCGGCGTCCACACTGTACTGCTGTACACTATAACAGATGCACTATACAGATATTCCAAATTTTCTCTATGATTCTAAAGCGATACTGCACAGCCTTCGTTTGCGGTCACACCGCAGGTTAGGTTGGGATGCCTTTGTGGAAACCATCCTGCTGCTTTAGGAAAGACATGTTCGCGCATCACTTCACCCCTAAGAAATGCTTGCAAACAGTGTATTTTATCTGCAGCCGATAAGTACATTGGCTACTTGATGCACCAAAATAGAGGTTCTTAAGCATCCAGAAAACAGCCATAAAACCAACCTGACGTTTTTTTCGCCAGACAGCATAGTGATGTAGCGAATCTGGCGCAAAGTAGCCGGCAATGGCCGCAATGACATAAAAAGTTCAGCGCGGCAATGATCATGTACTACTGAAACTTAACCATGAAGCCAAGTGAAGACATTCAAAACAAAAAGCTTTTCTAAATCTAACTTTCTAATCACGAATAGTATTTGGAAAAAGACGTTTCTGTCACCGTCAGTTGGTGCTATTGGGTGTGGTGAGCTACGAAGCCGTCTTCTGTCGTGCGCGCCTTGCTTGTGTGGTAGTTAGGGTAACGCATGCGCACTCCCCATTGGTTTGACTTGAGGCGCTCTATGAGAACGCCATGTGGAATCCATCTTGTGACGGTGACTGGTGTCTGTCATCAGAAAGGATCTTTTTCCTCTAAATTGCTGAAACCATCATTATCTATATACCTCACGTGGCGCCGCAGTGAACATTTAACAGCTTTATAATCTGCCATGTTGCCGCTGCTTCATTGTCTCAATGCGGTATACAAAATTCATTGGCATTACAACAAACATGAGCATACTTTTTAAAAATGACTATTCGAGCTGATTTGTGTACAGCATATAATATTTATAGGTCGAAGTTCCAAAGGTTTTGCAACTGCTGTTCAACGTGAAGCATACTACGATGCGAACCATACGGCGTGGTGCAAAGGTGAACTAATATAAAATAGGAACGTTTCCTGGAAATATTTATCGAATGGATGAAAGTAAGGGCAATTAATCGCAGTGAAAAGAAACTAGTCGCAGCAATAGACATGTAGCTACAGAGCGAGGTGAAAACACAGTGTAGAGACTGCAATTGAAAGTTTAATGCGCTATGTTCTTTCGTAAGATCTTCAATGAATGATGTAATATAATCCCTTTCTATCATGGCAAAGGCATAAACAAAAACCTGAATAAAATCAAAAGGGGCTCGGACGGGTTAACTTCAATTCGGGTGTAAGTCTACCAAATATTGGGGGTGGTATAGTAGCAGATAGCATAACGGAAGACCTACGCGCGCGATTATAACGCCTCAATGAGCGCTTTCTGCAACTGTGTAGCAGAGTGCTGCAGAGTAGCAGCAGAGGCCTGGCTTACGCCTTTATAAGCGCATGCATCAGAGCACTGAGATTTGTTTTTTTCTCTGATTTCGTTTGTTATCGAAACATAATGTCTGACCAAATGGGCTCCCGGCGACATTTTTGGCGGTGGCTATTCAAACGTGAGTCATCCTTTTAGAATAATAATTTCGGATTTCTTTAACTGTGATTCAAAATCAGAGGACGCTTGAGCTTCGCCTTTAAGTGCAGATAGCGATATTGTAATCGGGACACGTGCGCATCGCCTTGTGAACTGCTAGCCTACTTCGGTTCTTGGTTCATGCCTCAATCGTGCCGTTACGAAACGAACGACTGTGCGCGTAACACTGGCCATTTCAAAGTATCATTGAATGCCTATTGCAAGCACAGTTGTTAAGTGCCCACTACACCATAATTATTCGTTCTGCGAAACAGCGAAAGGCCCACTGCGCGCCCGTAGGTCAACACGCCCACATGAGCAGCTGTTCACTTTGTTGAGGCCTATGCTGCTGATGATTCAATATGTCTGAGCGCTTTGTAATGGTGGGCCTTGAAAATACCCATTCGTTGCTCGATTCACATCATTTGACGCCTGGCGCTATTCTTCGCTTCTGCCACACAATATACATCGCGCTAAGGAGACTCCTTCCACTTCATGGCATTCATATAGTGTTTCTTTTTCGAAAGCAGTTGCATCAGATATGTTGCAGAGAAACGCCGAGCCAATAATTTCGTCAACAGCCCTTTTCATTCGAATGGTAACTCAAATATGTGATGTATACGAGGAAATGAAATTTCAGCCAGAATGGTATATTGTGCTGGTGAGGTGTTTATCCTTACCGCCACTCTAGCGTATATTTGGAAAAGGGCCGTTATTTCATGTATTCCTTCTAGACACGGTAAATTCCTTAGTGCTATGTGCTCATCATTGTGCCGCGATAGAAAAACGAACATATTAGTTCTCTGTGTCTACTGAATTACTGCCAGGTTTAAGTTGAATAAATAGCACGAAAGAAAAAAAATATTGTGGCTATGTGGTAGAACACCTACTTGCCACGTAGACGACCTGGGTTCGACCCTCGCTCGGACCCGTAAATTTTTATTTGATGCGAAGCAGCTTAAAGCCGAGTTCAATCCGGTGGTGGTGGTGGTTTGTGTCCTGACCACCCTTACTGTGCATGCGCAAACCGTCTCGGCACACCTCCTTTCCTACGACCCCCCTCTCTCTCCTCTAGGCATACCTCCCCCGCGGCGACCACACCAACCACTGCGCATGCGCAGTGGGTGGTGTGGACGACGCCGGCAGCGTCTACCAGCGGGTTTCTTGGTTGAAAAAACCAACTGCTCGCGCGGCACAACCGTTCACTGGCCACCCCGTATATAGGCACTGGATCTTGACCTGCAAGATAGTGCCAGTGGGAGATTTCTCCTGTGCGTTGTTGAACAATAAAAATTCGCAGCGTGCGCGTTAACTAAAAGCGGACCGCGGGTCTCTGTGCCCAATCGGAGTCTTCTGTCTCTCATTGTCCATTAGCAGTGATTGGCATGTTCCAGTAGGAAACACCGGTCCATCAATGCGTACTTTGCGCCTCCCCAGGTTTCTCTCCTGCGCAACACCGCGATGAGCGCCAGCGTCGACGCCACCGCCAGTGAAAGCGTTAGCGCCCGCTGCCTCGCATCTACACATGGTTTCCTTTAGCGGGAGATGGTGTAATTTTATTTACTTTATTTGCATCTTTCTCAATTTTTTGGTCAAACACAATATGATTTTTGCTCACCACCCAACTACGCCCACGCCGACGCCCGAATTTGTTCAAAAGCGAGTCTTTAGCGCTGTCCAGTTAATACTTCAGCCTCTCTGCCCGATCTCATCATCATCATCATCAGTCTGACTACGCCCACTGCAGGACAAAGGCATCTCCCATGTTCCGCCAATCAACCCAGTCCTGTGCTTTCTGCTGCCACGTTACATCTGGAAACTTGTTAATCTCATCTACCCACCTAATTTTCTGTCTCCCCCTCATGCGTTTCCCATCTCTGGGAATGCAGTCAATCGTCCTCAATTTAAGTTGAACCCTTTTTGTAAGTCTCCAGGTTTCTGCTCCGTAGGTAAGTACCAGTAAGATGCAGCTGTTAAATACCTTCCTCTTGA